>WBMW01002393.1:103093-135899 GCA_013396635.1 Penelope pileata | reverse complement strand
TCGGCTGTCCCTATCCCAACATGATGTAGGCACTTAATTGAATTTAATTAAGCCACTTTTAAACTTTTTTTTTTTACTAACTGTTTAAAGAATCTTCACAAAAAGTATCAGGATGCAACTAACATTGATATTGCCTTTGAATTTTAGTAGTATTAGTGATTACAAGGAGAAATGTATAAATTCTGTCTGAACAAAACTTTGCATATAATGTGCAGTGCATACTGCTGGTAAAGCTGGCAAAGTTTATTTAAACTTTTTAAGAATGTCACATGTTCTTTATCATGTAATAGATTTTTTAAATTTGAAGAATAATGAAGAATCACTGTATCCAACTAATGGGATACATGGATATGGTCAGTGTGATCTTTTCAAAGAAACGAGAGTGACATCAGTGGTGGCAATACGGTAATTCACTAGGAATATGATTTATGAGCCCGTGTTACATGAGTTTTACATGTTTCAGCTGTTGTTTCCAAGATTTACTGCTACGTGACAATTGGCGTCTGAACTCCCATCTTTTAACAGCTTGTACTTGTAAAGGTTATTTTGACAGTGTCCTTGCGTATAGGCCTATAGAAATGACTGCATATTTTACTGAAACAAGGAAAGGGATACTTCCCACTGCAGTCAATCAGCACTCAAACTGAAGAAAGGCAAATATCATTTCTCCATCCAATTCTAAAACACGGAGGGGTAAGAATCACTTCTACTAACCCTAGACCTGATTCACCACAAAGAATAATGTATGTGGTGTGCTCCACCATGAACCATTCAGTTTAGAGCTATAGGACTCACCTGTACCTTTGTAAGACAAAAATTACAATTGCATATGATGCAAACTATTTTTCTAGTTGGAAAGAATTGGGAATCCCGCTTTTGATTTTCAAAATCAACACAAAAAATCTATAAATTACCTGACATTTTTTTTAACAGAGTGGACATTCCTTGTTGACCAATGAAAGTCCATAGAAAAAAATAAGTCAATCAACTTGAAAGATAATGTCTTTTGCTCATTTCCTGAAAAAAAAAATAGTTTCATAAAGTTGGGTCATCTGTTGAGTCCTGTAAACCTGTGACAGTCTGAGTATACAGAACAGGATCAAAATCCTGTCCAATTTTGGGGGCATTTCAATGCTTTCTCTTCAAAAATTTTATAGCTTTAATAAGTGATATTTCATTGTTTTGTATTTAAAGTAGCTGCTCTTTACAGAGATTCTTCCAAAGAGAGGGAAAGCATTACCAGAACTAATATGTTTAACCAGATGCAAATCTGTGAAAAGGACACAGCATATAGTGGTAAAATAAAATGCTGCCCTAATTTATTGCACATGATAGATGAATGACAATATTTAACTGCTGAAGAAACATTTTGGGTGATAGTGAAACTAGATGCAAGGTGCCCAGGAAAGTTCTTCAGTGTTTAGGCCATCTGTGGCTGGTGACAGTAAACTGTTTTGACCTTTAAAATGGTTTGAGGGCAATCAAAATACCTGCTGAGAATGACCCCTTATCTTAGTTTCTAACAGAAGTTACTTTTCTCGTAGTGTCTGGTATGAAGCTATGTTTTGGTCTCAGAAGAAAAACAAAACTGATAACACCTGGCAGGGTTGCACAGAGCCAAGGACATATTCAGTTCTTTATTCTTCTGCCAGCGAAGCAGTTAGGGGGGCATAAGGAGATGGAAACTGGGAGGAGACAGGACCAGGGCAGCTGACCCAAACTGACGAAAGAACTATTCCATACCATATGACATCATGTGATCTTTATGGAAGGGGGTAGCCGGGAGGAGGGGCTGTTCCTGGCTGGGTATTGGTAGTGAGCCCTCGCTCAGCGAATCATCTATTTACATATATATATATATATATATATATATATATATACTGGTATTTCTTTTACTTTCTTTACTATCTTATTCAATAGCGTTTATCCCAACCCACGAGTTCTACTGTATTTTTCTCTCAATTCTCTCCCCCATCCCATTTGGGGAGGGGAGAGGGTGAGCGAATAACTGTGTGGAACTTAGCTATCTGCTAGGTCAAACCATAACACCCCTGCAACATTGCAGCCCTATTTGGACACTGCTGGGACAATATTGGCTGACATAGTCCAGAAGTTTGCTAAACACCATCCTATCAATTTGAAATTTGTAGATGATCAGACTCCAGTGCTAGATGACTTTTCTGGTCACTAATTAATTTATTAGTATAAATGTAATGTCCAGGCCCCTATCTACAGTCCACTACTCTTAAATAATGCCGGAATCTTCCATAAGTGTACCCACACAGAAGAAACACTAGGTTTGTAAATCTGTGAATCAATATTTGTCTTGGAAAAGCAAAAGAACATGCAGATGCGAACCATTCAGAACCCAGTTTTCAGTAAAGAATTTATTTGGACACTGTTCTATAAATTCTAATGTTACTATATCTTTGTTTACCCAATTTTTGCTTTTTTATCTAACAAATCAAAATATATTTTTTTCCAAATATTCTTTCAATACTGAAAAACAAGCATCTACATAAAACATATACGAATGCATATCCATGTGAAATATTCAATGTAGACACATTTTCTGAGGGAAAGACATCTAAAAATTCCAGAAAGTAACAAATTGTCAGAAAAATATATCCGAGTGGATCTATTATTATTCTTTTTACTTAATTATTTTATTTCAGAGTTAGTGCTTAACAACTATCAAAAGTGGTGTTAACAACTTTGTAATATCTGGAATTCAAAATCTAAATTTTGATGATGTTAAACACAACAAAATTAGTCAAACTGCAACAGCCTAAAATTACAGCAATGCTGTAGATCTTATTTCCTTCATAATGTGACAACAGGGTTTGGGATGATTAACACAGCTTTCTGGTTTTTCACCTACATAAAGAATATAAGCCAGTGTTTGGTCTACATTAGTATCTGGAATGCTTTCTTAGATATAAAATCTATCACACACTTTTGACTCTGATGTATGTTGCATTGGTTAATCAAAGAATTAAGAATTCAATAAACACTGTGCAGATCTTTCAACAGTATTAAATTGGCTTGTGTGAGAAAAGCAACTATTTTCCAAATTTTAACATGCGTTGCTTTTGCAAAATGTCTTAATATGCAAACTGAAGTGTGACCGTATCAGTCATACAATTTTTATAGTATAGTATGCTAAGAAATGTTAGAATATGACTGATTTATTATTCTAGACGCACATAAAATAATACTCTGTGGTTCTGACAGAGCTACATGAAAGTAGTAGATAATTGTCATGATGGCATTTCCAAATATTTCTGTGCTTTCATTAACTTTAATTATATACAAGTAATTTAGTTTGTATTCTTCAAACAATTACAACACTTTTAAACAGATTTATTTATTTTAAGCAGATGTATTAGTGTTTGCTTTTTTCTTTTAACTCTGTCATTATAATTCCATCCTTAGAATTTTATACAGTAGAAATACTTCAGAATTATGAACAGATCAGAACACCACAGCACTATACAAAATAAGGAACAGAGTAAGTTTCAAGCTAAACATCTCTTAATAGTTACTGTAAAAGTTCTTAACCTTTAGAGCCTGAAATTATGACAGTCAACATTTTGGAGGTCTTCTTAGTATATGTTTGGCAACAGAAAGGTCTATCTAGCATCCCTAGTGCAAAATATATCCTTGTGGTATTTTTGATCTGAACTCAGACTTCAGATTTCATGATTTGACTTTCAACACCTCTTACTATAATAAATCATAACGGGCAGCTAGCAATTTACTTACAATACATGAGACCAAGACACTGAATCATGGAGAAACTGCAGAAATCTGGAGTTTCCACATCTGAGGGGCAAAGCAAGTACTCTTGAGTTTGCAAATTCATGTTAGCAAATGGTGTAATAATATCACTATAACACAAGCACCTTGTTGTACAATGAAGTCCATTGAGTGTTTTTCACCGTGGCAAAAATTTGTCCGGTTAATGTGAAATAGTGAAGACCAAATGTGAAAAAATCTCAAAAAAAATTTCAAAATGACTACAAATATGCACAATGGAACTTTTTTTGGAAATTAAAAGAGCCTTTTAAAGATTAAACCTCCTGGAATATATTATGTGGAAAAAGAATTGATTTTGCATACAAGTATTACAACCTGTAAAGAATTCTTAGCCTCATGCATCTGAAATGGGCTTTAAGTATCTGACGCATCTTCTGATTTTATAGTGGAACATACTTCCTAAAGCAGAGAAGCAGTAATGTTTTTGTTTGGATTAACTGGAATTTCTTAGNTTCCTTTCCTTTTTTATTTTTTTTTTCCCAAAAGAAATCATTTGAGTGTCTCACGGGAACAAATTGCATAGAAAACCTTGTCTTTTACTTTTTTTCACCAGTAAAGATGTACTGCACTGGTGACATTTGTAAGAGACTGTTATCTTTTGTCTCAAAGCTTGCTCAAAGTTTGACCACCTGCCTAAGGCTTGCAGACCAGGGACAATGAGAGACAAGCAGCCGCTAAACGGCCATCGAGCAGCCTTTCAGCCTGGCACCTTGAGGGAGGCAGCCACCGAAGGGAACGGGCAAGCCCGGGCTTGCGCCGTCCATGCCCGTTCGTGTGATACGTGACATACCTGGGTGCCCAGGAATGTCATGCTGGCCGAAAAGGAGGATAAAAGGCCCCCATCCAAGAGGGGAATGACAGCTGGTACCTGCCTGGTACTTGTCTGGTGCCTGCTGCCCAAGACCCGACACTTGCTCCTATTGCCCACTGCTGCTTCTCCCGACGCCTGCTTCACCTGAGCCTGCTGCTGTTTCTCTGGACGCCCGCTTCTCTCAAGGCTGCTGCTGCTCCCCCCCGCACTCTTGCTCCCTAGCTCCACAGGCCTGAAGACTTCCTCAGACCATCAGAACGGCTTTTCCCTGCTTCTTACACATAACCCTCGCTCTTATTTCCTATCTTTTACTGTCGCCTGCCTCCCCATCCCCGTCTCCCTCACTGGCCAGAATTCCTATTAAACTGGTCAGACAACATTTGACCTCGTTTGCATCTTAATCTCACCCCGGGTATGTTAAAGAATCTCCCCTCACTCCGATAATCGGAGCAGGACAACATTTTCAATGGCTGTAAAGAGGAAGGATAATGGTGCGTACACGATTTGAGCAGGAGAAACACATGCAGAATTTTCTTTGCATGAGGAAATGTATGTTTCTCTTAGTATAGGATTGTGTGAGTCCCTAACAATGTTTAAAAAAAAGGTGGTTCTGTGCTCATTTGAAAAAGGAAGAGGCATTTAATTCTACTGTATGTAACCTTCCATATAGCTGCCAATTGGAAGGTGATAAAACTGTCATGTGAAAATAACATGTAGGTGCAGTTTCTCCCGTAATAGAATTCCTTTCCCATCAGCTACCTCCATCTCTACCACCCCCTTCTGTGGGACCAAAAGAGATTTCTGACAGAACCCAACAGATTTTGAGAAGATTTATGCTTATTAAAAAGTCATACCACTCTTTTGCTGAGAAAAAACAGCATAATAATCTTAATTAAAGTATTAGGGAATGTGGATACTCTGAGGATAAGACTTTACATGTTCATTGATTTTAAGGCACAAGCTTGTCTAATCTTACCAGGGAGTCTGTTTTCTAATGCCATATAAGTAGAAATTAGAAAAAGGGGAAATACTAGTAAGGATGTTTCAATAGCACACGGAAGAGAAAAAAATATAGTTGTATTTGACTGCTGAGAGCACTGAACAGCCTGATCAGAATGCAAAACTGGAACTACATTTGTAGTTTCCCCTGCTTTGAGTAGAGGGACTGGGCAAGGTAAACTCAAAGGACCCTTGATTCAGCCTATATAACTGATAAAAACCTCACAAACTGGCAGCTGTTGTATGCATATGAAGATTGCTATTTCCAGAACTACTGTACTTGCTTTCATAGTTTTCAGATAGCTGAGACTATCCTTTATTTTATGCATTCTTCTTCATGCATTTCATAAAACTGTAATTTCTGACTAGAAAATAATTTAATGACTAGGCAGTGCGTTGTAGAATCATAGAATCATCTTTTTCATATCCATCTGTGTCTTAGTTTCTAACAGAAGTTACGCTTCTCGTAGTGTCTAGTATGAAGCTATCTTGTACCTCTGAGATACTGATAACATCCTGGCAGTGTTGAATGGAGCCGAGGACATAACTCACTTCCGCATTCCTCTGCCAGTGAAATAGTTAAGGGGGGCATAAGGAGCTGGGAACTGGGAGGGGACAGGACCAGGGCAGCTGACCCAAATTGACCAAAGAGCTATTCCGTACCATATAACATCATGTGATTGGTTCATTGGGTTTCCGAGTGCTCTTCGTTAGGGAAGGGGCTAGCCGGGAGGAAGGGTCACCACTGGCTGTGAGACCTTGCTCTGCGTATCCTCTTTGTGTATCTATCTATCTATCTATATATATATGTACTGTTATTTCTTTTGTTCTCTTTACTACTTTATTAAATAACATTTATCTCAACCCACGCATTTTACTGCATATCTCTCTACTTCTCTCCCCCATCCCATTTGGGGAGGGGGGAGGGTGAGTGAATAACTGTGTGGAGCTTAGCTATCTGCTGAGTCAAACCACGACAATCTGAAACGCCTAACAGTTAAAACTAATTATTCTCAGCTGAGCTAAATGTTATTTAGAGGAAACCCACAGTCTTCATCTTGCCTTTTTGTGAGAGAATAAGGTTTGCCGTTCTACACAGGCCCAATGTAAGGCTATTATAACTATCTAATTTGCCTATTTTTCACTTGGATAAAGGTTTACCAGAAGGCATTGAAACTAGAAAGCTGGACAGGAATATGTACCTTTCAGTGGAGTAGAAGCTAGACTGGCTAAGTATTAAAAGAATTGGAAGAGGATCAGGATCTGAGTTGGTTTAGTTGTTGTAAATGTGGTGTAAAGCACATAATATATAGGAAAAAAATCCACCACCCACCAACAAAAACGCTTTCTGAAAGGAATCAAGAAGTGTTAATTCTAACAAGTAATGTATTTTAAACGGCAGAATTAATAGCTCATTTGTGTCCTTTTAGTAAAAAGCATTCCATATTTGTTTCCATCCCAGATAGCATAAATTTCAACCTTGAAATACAATAAGACCTATTAGATTTTGGTACATCTTAATGTAAATGCAGAGATGTCTCTTTCTTCCTCTTCTAATCTGCTAACTCTCATGAAAATGAAGCCAGAACATATTTAAATTTAAATCATGATACATCATGTGTCTTATGAAATAGCAGAGGGAAGGAAAGAGCTATCTTGCTATATTTGCCCATGGAATCTTTTATTTTATTTTATTTTTTTTATATTTTTCACCATCCCAGTATAGCTGACAGTATTTAGTTGCTTTTACTAGCATTTTTTTTTTTTTTTTTGATTGAACCTGGCTGTAAACATTCCCATGGAATTGTTTCTCTCATAAAACTGTCTTTGGGTAATTTCATGATATTTTGTCTTCACCTTATGAAATAAGAATTTTTTTCCTACTTCTTGCTATCAAAATATTTTTATCAATTTAGAATGTGTTATTTCATTTTTTATTGATCCAAACAAAAGCAAATAATCCCAGGATATTCACTGATGAAAAGGTTTCAGCTTTACCTTACTGAATACTGAAAATGTAACCTTAGAATCTGTATGATGGGCTGTCTTTTCAACTATTATATTTTTCCTTGATTTGTTTCCAGCTTGATGTGGAAAAATGATGTGTTTTTGCAACATACACAAAGTACGGTATTAGTTATTTTCCATTTATTGGTAAATCTTTATATAAGATCTGATAGGAATTTTGAATTAACTCAAATTTTAACCTATTAATTACATAGTTATTGATGTCTGAGTATGCTGTGAACAAGTCAGTTTATTCTTACGGCTAGTTTTCTGTCAAATAAAGTTTCAACAATGACAAGTATTTCTTTCTCATTGTGGATATCAAGTATCCATAGTAGATCTTTATGATAGACTTTCATAGAACCTTTTAGTAAGTTTAAATAATTTCATCCAACTGAGTCTTCTCTGTATACTGCTCCAATAGCAGGGAAGACATAGTCCTATAAAAATATGTTTATTTCTTTGCTCTATGTATTTTATTAGTCCAGATTATTTTTGTCTAACTCTACTTAGTTCCTCTGAGAAACTCCTTATCTTTACTGTTTCCTTACCCAAACACTAACCAGTTTCCTTCTGTTGCCTTTTGAAAGGTTATTTGGAAATGTGAAGCCTCGCAAGGGGTAAACACTGAGAAATGTGCTAAGACTTTTTTGAATTCTTATACACATTTGCACTCCACTGCATCAGTGCTCCTTTTATATCACTTTGTGAAGTTTCTAAAAACAAATTTACTATTGATGAGAGATATGAGAATAGTATGGTAATTGTCTCCTTAGTCTTCTTTGTTTGAAGTGTTTGAAGTACAAGTCTTCATGAGTTTCATCAGTGCATTATTTAAATTTTTTTTTGTCTTTTTTTTGGAACCTAGTAACTTGCTACTTGCAGTGCATGCCCAGCTTCACATGCAGACAGGAGAACATTAACTTTTTTGTCCAATACTTTAACATGAATTTCCACTTAATGAACCTCCTTAACTTTGTCTCTGAGGCCCATTTTACATCATTACAGATGCAAATGAGCCATAAATCAACAAGAGCTGCACCCCTAGGAAGATCACTGGGGCTGACTGAACAAAGCGTGCTTTACACATTGCTCACCTGGTCTAGCCTTCAGGGTGCTGAGCTGTGGAGTGGAGAGGTATTACAGCAGTGTGCCTGTGCCCCAGCTGTTCATAGCTGCTGCAACAGTTCTTCTCAGCTAAACACAAGTTGCAAAAGGGTTTTCTCTCCTCGAGTTTCTGCTGGGAACCAGCCTGCTTTCCATGCAGCCTGGACATATAATTTATGACTGTGCCCCTTCACTGATGTGGCATTTTATTCTACAGAAAAATAGCAGTTACAACACAATAGATGATGAAAAACAGAGGATTTATTTAACATTTATTAAACATTTGGGAAGAACAGTTTGCTGATGCAGTGCATTTCTCCAACTTGTCATTGGTAAGATTCAGCTTCACAAAAATATACACTTTTGATTTACTGCAAGCACAAGAATTTGATCTGGCAAGCAATGGAAATTTAAATAGACAAACACAACAGTCTAATATTTAGTCTAATAGAAAACACGTTTTTCCTCTTCTGTCACGGAAAATCGTAGTGGATTTTAGGGAAGGTGGAGTGAGTTAGAGCATTTGGCAGTGAAGAGAGAGGTTCAGCTGTGGTAACTCTAAAAAGCAGATTAATTAAATTATAATAGGGACCCCTAAGCACCAGCCAGTATAAGTAAATGTGTTTAAAACTTATGAAGTGTTTTAAATTTTTGATTAAAAATGCAAAGATAACTATTGTGTAAATTATATCCCCTAATACTCCTTATTTCTTTCTAATGATAAGCATGACTATTCTGTATTTGCAAATGGATAGCCACTTCTAGATGCTTCTTGGCTCTGGCCAGGCTTACACAACTTCCTAATTTTTTCTCTTAAATGGTAATAATGTGAAATATCTATGGAAAAGATAAATTCTCCTAGTCTAAACAGTATTTCATCGTGTCTTTCTGCAGCTTGGATGGGATTTACATACTCTAGTCCTTTTGCAACTCTGTCCCTGTATTCCATTTTGTACCTAGAAAACCAAAACTGTGATATGCACAGTATGATAGGGGTGGTGATCAAGAGTGGCAGTGAGCCTTTGGTTACAAAGCTTGTGGCTAGATAACTCCACTCAGAGCACTTGAACTTAGTGCAGCCTCAGACATGAAAAATTGTAGTGTCTGGAGACTTCTGAACTGAATAGAGAAGAGTCCAGGCTGTGAATCAAACTAGAGGATCTTGACTTCATTCATTACAAAGTAAGGCAGATAATTCTAGATTGGAGTGCAGCATAAGACTCAAGACAATGTTTTGTCCTTTGTGCTATTTTAGGCAATTCCTTCCTGAGGATGCTGACCGTAGGAAAATCCTTCTTCAGGTACTAGATGTCACCATGTAGGGAATCCAGAGAAGAAAAATTCAAGTACCTAAGCAAAGGTTTCTACCACCACTGTAGATGTAATGTGCTATCCCAGTCAGTCTTCAGTTTCTGCTGTAAAAAGGTATGCTTTTTTTTTGTAATGCAGCCTCATGCAGACATATCAGATACTCTTAAAATGCCTAAGATAGTATCACAGAATCATAGAAAGCTTCAGGTTGGAAGGGACCTTGAAGATAATCTAGTTCCAGTGCTCCTGCCATTTTAGAGATAAAATGTCATGCAGGACAGCATCAAATGCTTTGCACAAGTCCAAGCAGGTGATGTCAGTTGTCCCTTATCGACCAGTGCTGTAACCCTGTTATAGAAGGCCGCCAAATTTGTCAGGTATGATTTGCCCTTACTGAATCCATGTTGGTTGTCACTAATCACCTCGGTTTGCCATGTGCCTTAGCATAGGAGGATCTGCTCCATGATGTTGCCAGGCATAGAGGTGAGACTGACTGGCCTGTAGTTGCCTGGGTGTTCCAGTTTTCATTTTTAAAAACTGAAGTTATGTTTCCTCTTTTCCAGTCAATGGGAATTTCACCAGTCTGCCATGACTTCTCAAATATGATGGAAAGGGACTGAGCAACTTCTGCCAGTTTTCTCAGCACCTTCAAATGCATCTCATCAGGTCCCCTGGATTTGTGCACATTCAGATTTCTTAGATGGTCTCACACTTGATCCTCTCCAACAGTGAGCAGTTCTTCATTCTCCAGTCTCTGCTTTTAGATTCTGTTACTTGGGTGGTCTGGCTGGAGCACTTGCCAGCAAAGACTGAGGCAAAAAAGTTGTTGAGTACTGCAGCCTTCTCAGCCGCAGCCTGTGTTGTAGCCAGGTCTCTCATTTCACTCATCAGGGAGTGTGAGTGTGGGGAGATGGATGTGGAGTTTCTTCTATCTTCCTTTGTTGACCTACGTATTCAAAGAAACCTTTCTTGTTATTTTTACATCTCTAGCCAAGCTTAGCTCCTTGGCTTTCCTGATCCCCACCCTGCACTCCTGAGCCACATCCCTGTACATTGCAGGGGAGTTGGACTAGATGACCTTTAAAGGACCCTTCCAACTCCAAGGATTCTATGATCGCTATAATCTCCCCAGGAGGAATATCCCTGCCTTCACTGCCTAAGAATTTTTTCATGCCTTAGTTTGACAAAAAGGTCTTGATTTAGACAAGCTAGTCTCCTGCCTTCCCTGCCTGACTTCTTACATGTCAGGATAGAGAGTTCTTATGCCCTAAGATGTCTTCAGTGTCACCCTGTTTCACGCAAGCATGTGAACATCCTTGTTTAGGGCCCCACCCTCCAGGTTCATAACACCATAGGTCTATTTTTAAGTACATTAATTCTATTTGTCCAGTTCAGATACATAAAATATTTCAAATGTAACAGTGTCTGTATTGCTGGGGCCTGAACAACAGGCCCCAGTCAAGGCTGATCTACAGATGAACCTCACAACCTCACAGTATATCTAATATGTATAGTATTAATTGCAGATATCATGTCACTTATCCATGTTTTGCCATGCCAGTATGAGTATGTGTACTTCAGTGTTTATCTATGGAAGCTCTGTTATAATGCTAACCTATGCAGTAATAACAGTCAAATGATCTCTTTTTATTTGGCACAAGGGAACTTTGCTGTAATGTCTGCCCTGTGATAAGCATGTTACAAGGGGTCTGGTCAGATCGTCTTACCACAGGACCTGTGGTCTATTAAAAATAGATAGTGCGACTTCCTCGGTTCCTCGTTGAATCCTGGCCAAGTTTTGGCGGGAAAACTACCAGGAGAAAGATGCTTAAACACTATACCAGACGTTTCCACACATTAAATTATGAAAGTTGTTTATTCAACTGTATAAAAGCAGGACCATCTTGCAGCGACTTTAGAGACCTCACCTAGAAGTGGACACACTGTGCAGGACCTCCCAATTTCCAGGAAAGGCTCTCCAGATCCTCACTGCAACTGGGGCTTCCCAGCAGCTATGATCTGGATGATGGTAAAGTACTGGGGCAATTGGTGATGTATCTTTCTTAATCACTATCACTAACCTCATGTAGTAATGGTTAGCTGCGTTACTTTGCTTATTTTCCTTACTGTTTAACTTATCTTTTGACCATATGCACTACTTTATTTTTGTATTATTTTGAAATAGACAGTAAAGTAAGCCTATCCCATTTGTTGGTGTCTATGTTTCTTCTGTTGACCCTGCCAATTGGCAAAACAGTGTCTGAAAATATCAATCTGTTTTTATGGTCTTTAAAAGGTCCCAGTGTTGCTACTCTGGATATAGATGCTATTTTTTTTACTGATGTCCACTAGTCTTAAGGTCTAAAGTCTTGCTGGTCATACTGAAAAGATTTTTAATGGCTATTCAAGATCTCCTGTAGGGTACTGCAGTATCTCTCTAATTAGGATATTGTATTTTTGGCGCTGTGAAAAATTCCTTGTGTTTTATGCATTTGTCAAAATGGAAGATGTTTTTTTACCCTCTAACAAATAGAGGAATAAAAAAATGAAGATAGTATTGTCACAACTCTTAGGTCTGGAAAAGGAGGCTGAAATTGAATCTTAGAAAAAAAACCTGATAGACAGAATGTATGTAAATCTTCAATCACAGTTTATGTAAGATCATTGAAACCCACAATATCATTAAAATGTAAGTGGTTCAAGCGTAGTTGTTCTGAACATCTACACCTCTGCCCATGGACACAGATGCCTCATTTCAGCTCACGTCTGTACAACCTTAAGCCATGTCAGAGGTATACCTGCCTCCAGCCTTGTCTCTGGCATGGATCTTGAACCTATAGTGAGTCTTTGCTATGAAACTATCTCCTGTTCCTCCTGATCAGGTTCCCCAGATAGGCTTTGGAGGGATGCTGGATTTGGTTCACACCCTTTCTGGTGTTGTCAGTGGACCTTGTCGCCAACATCCAGCTCTTCTTATGATGCTGAGACCTTGTGGGACCAAATCCTGTTAGTGAGGCCACAGCCCCCTTAGCTCCTGCCTTGTCCACCTTGTGAAGCAGACCTCCAGATACTGAACTAGGAGAAAATTACAGAATTAGACAAAGTAGTCTAAACTATACTTCTTTGTTGCCAACAACTTCATTCATTTTTTTTTTAATGTGACACATTGCCAATAATTAAACATGCATCTAATAAAATCAAGAGCTAAAATCAAGACTGTCACATGATCTTTGATAAATCTTTAACAGATTTTTATCTCTTTTCTGCTGCCAGTCCCAAGAATATTATAATCAGTATAAAGGGTATTGGGGTGACTCTTTGAGGTAGTATAACCAGAGCCTTAAATGTAAAATCCATATCACATCAACTGAAGCATGATGTACAGATATCAGCCATTCTTGTTTATACTTTGGGTCATGACTCCAGGTTTCAAAGAAAAGCAATCCAACTGCATCAGTCTGAAGTAAGAACATACAATTCACTCAATGATTTCAATTAAATAAGAAAACCTGGACAATTACCACATTTAGCTGAGCCAATGTAACTCATCAGTTCATCTTAGATCTGAGGAAAATTTGCCTGCTTAAGTTATCTCACTGAGATTTTATTTAAAAACAAGTTCTGGTTATGTTCCATCTGGGTTGACAAAAATCTGTCACCAAAAGCTGGGAATAAAACTCTCTAACCCAAATGACAGGTAATAAAGCCAACATTACTTTATTCAGTGCTTGGTATTTGGGGGAATAATTCCCATATACGCCTCAGAAATGGACCACACACATTATATACATTTAACTTGTGAATATTCATACATTCTCTGCGAAGTGCCCACCTATTTCCAGGAATTACTATGCATATTAAAATCTAGTATTATGCATGATCTGTATTATTTTGGGATCCTTGCTAAGGTCTTCTGTGGTTGTGGGGTTCTACTGGACGATGCTATCAGTCAAAAGGTCGTATGCTAAGTAGGCTTGGTCTCTTATTTGGTCAAAAGAATTATTTACAAAAATTGGCTGCTAACTAGTTTTTTTTAATTAACCAGTCAACCTTGCTCTGTGTGGACCAGACATAGCATAGGATGCCCCCCTACTGCCTGAGACTGTTTTCAGGCTCCAGATGTCCTTCTCATCTAAGACAAATAAGTTTTCTCCTAGATAGAATGTGAGTTTGTATCAGTTCTGCATTAAGTCCTGTAATGTTCTGTAACAATTGGATGAAATGAATTACTTGCCAAATGTCAGTTAGATGCATGATCATTGAAAAAATGGAAAATAAATTCTTAAAATGGCAGTTTGCAATGTGAACACAAACTTGATTTTTGCAGATAAAAATGTACATAATCAATTGAACATTGGATAGTTCACTTTTACCTTGCTCATTGATACCTGCTTCACATATTCTAATCATATACAAGTTTTTTGTGCTATAACAAAGGGGTCTTTCAAAGTATGGATGTTTTGATTTATTATTTTGATGAGAATAAAACCAAAATGTGTAGCAGTGCGATTAGTGGGAGATATCGTGAACTTCATTAAGAGTTAGATCTATCTGAGAACTGACACTTTTTAAATATTCATTTTTAATCTTAAAATTTGACAAATCTGAGGAGTTTCAGTTAAGATATCTGGGAGGTCCTGTCTACGATTTTTCAGTTTACATAATAAGAAAGATGCTGTTGTACACTTCTCTGCCTATTTTTCTGAGCCACTACTATTGTATAAAATTAATAGGATTAGGAGTAGCATTTAAAAATATTCGATGACAAATCCTATACAGTGTCTCTCTTAACATTAATTGTTCTATAACCTATGATATATATGCCAGAAAGAGAATTTAACACTGAATCCTATACATTATCTATTATAGGTTGTAGAACATAATGATAAAATGTCATCAGACTTGAATGTCACAGAATCACAGAATTGTAGGGGTTGGAAGGGACCTCGAGAGATCATCGAGTCCAACCCCCCTGCCAAAGCAGGTTTCCTAGTGCAGNCTGGCAATGCTGTTTTTAATGCCCCTCAGGATCCTGTTGGCCTTCTTAGCCACCAGGGCACACTGCTGGCTCATGGCCAACCTGCTGTCCACCAGGACACCCAGGTTCCTCTCTGCAGAGCTCCTCTCCAGCAGGTCATACCCCAGCCTGTACTGGTGCATGTGGTTATTCCTCCCCAGGTGCAAGACTCTACACTTGCTTTTGTTGAAGCTCATCAGGTTCCTCTCTGCCCAACTCTCCAGCCTGTCCAGGTCTTGCTGAATGGCAGCACAGCCTTCTGGCGTGTCAGCCACTCCTCCCAGCTTAGTATCATCAGCAAACTTGCTGAGGGTGGACACTATCCCCTCATCAAGGTCATTGATGAAGACATTGAACAAGACTGGACCCAGCACCGACCCCTGGTGGACACCACTAGTTACAGGTCTCCAACTGGACGCTGGACCACTGATCACAGCCATCTGAGCTCTGCCAGTCAGCCAGTTCTCAACCCACCTCACCATCCACTCATCTAACCCGCGCTTCCTCAGCTTCATTATCAGGATGTCATGGGACACAGTGTCAAAAGTCCTCCCTCTACACAAGTTTTTTGAGTTAAATTCTCTCTCTGACTTCTAATTTAAAGAAAGCTGTCAATAAGGAGTGCAGTATCTTCCACTGAATTTATATCCAGTCTTTTATGCACACTAAATTAGGAGTTCTGCGCGTAATGTGTCTACTCCTAGTTATATATGGAGAGGTGCTGAACCTTGAGGGCCCAGGTGAAGTTATGATTTTTAGAAATCTCTTCTCTAAAACATAGGACAAAAGAAGATTGTTTGACGACACTTTTGTGCCATCTTTGAAATTTATACATTACTGCAATTTTAGCAAGTGTTCTGAGCAGTAATGGAAAGTTTGAGAATTACATGTAAATTTGAAATACCAAGGGAGAGGGTTGAAATAGATACTCTGTTTATGGTTCTTGAACTGCCAAAGATAATATGTTATGGGCTTTTCAAGCCAAAAAGAAGGAGGACCGTCGAAAGTGACACATACAGAGGAAATTTGCGTGAGAGATCTTTTGCTTGAGTGTTAATTGTAAGGATACCTTGAGTACACGAACCCTGGGCACAGTATGAAAAAGTATGAAAGTTAAATTATTAAAAAATATTTTAGCAGAATTATTGAAGTTTCAAGCATTTTCCATTGGTTTTGTTAATCTGTGAGTGAATTTAATGTTCTTGAAAATGAGATAAAAGCAGTGACAGCCAGCTATTCTGCAAGCAAGCACTCTCTTTTCCTCTGTCAAATGCTGATGTACTTCTTCCCTCACCTGGAGGACCTGGCTCAAATCTCCCTTGAGCAGTAGTTGCCAGGTAGGTGAAATTGTGCCAAATGGCTCAGTGGATTTGTAACGTGGAAGCTATAATATGTAAAAACATTTAGTTGATACAGAAGAAAACTAGAGAAGAATACTGCGCATGTAAGGGGAAAAAAAGGACATCTGATTTCAATGTTTATGTCTATCATTTGTCCTATTTTTATTCCAGGAAGTTTGTAGTATATATACTAAAATAAGGAAGAGTTGGGTTTTTGTTTGTTTGTTTGTTGTTTTTGTTTTTTAAGAACTTAATGCTTTTGTTTGAAAGCATTTTTATTTTTATTTTCTGTTTTCACTAGAACATTTTCAAACAACTCTACTTTCATCTCAAATAACTAGCACAGAACATTAGATTTGAACGGCCTTTTCTCCCCCTTTCCAGGTAAAAGTAAGCATTTCATGATATTAGGAATAACTAAATAGAATAAATAGAATAAGTCATGGAGAAATACCACCCAAGAATACAGAATCTGAATTTCTTTATATTTATTGATATTCATTTGATCACTTACTACGTCCACATGTAGATGAATATCAACATATTTGCTAGATCTGATTGATTAAATAAAGAGTATAGATAAAATATTTATCTTCACCAGTAAGAATTGAGTTATACTTCATCTTTGAATGGGATATTCTTTATTTTTTGTGATTTTTAGAAATAATCAGTAGGATAATTTCAAAATTGACAGTGCAGAACAGCCAAGATTTAGGAAAGGAACCCCGCTTGAAGGAAGGTTTCTTGATATGTGTTTATCTGATCGGTTGTTGAAATAGCTGTTTGCTTGACAGCATAAGAGGCTGCTTATTAAGCAGCTCTAGAGGTCATAGACTGCAATTCTGGACAAAAGTACTGAATTTGCTCGCATGACTATGAAACAGCTAATTAGTACTGCCTTGAGATAGCCAGGCCACAAATCACTAGGCTAATGCAATTTTACTCTGACCCACAGTAGTACTCACATCCTTGACTTCCTTGGGTAAATATCCATCAGGTAATCTTTAGCAGTACTACATTGTGCAGTGTGGACATGTCCAAACATGTGATTTTAAGACATGAATTCTATAAATTACAATTTATAGCTATAAGTGAATAAACTATCTAATTGAAGATCCTGACTTAAGACAGCACAGCTACTTTCTTTTCAGGGAAAAAATGCTACCATAAGACATCTCATGCTAATGAAGATGGCTTTGTTTCTCAACATTTAAATCTACTGTAGCTGACAATAAATTAAATTAATTTTCCCCAAATATAATCTGTTTTCCTCATGACAGAAATTTGTTAGCTATCTCTGTCTGTATCTCAGCACATTAGATTTTCTGTCTTCCTCTCCTATCCTGTTGAAGAATGGGAGTGAGAGAAAAGCTGGGTGGGGTTTTATAGTTAGCCACAGTCAACACCCCACAGCTGTATTATATAGAAAAGAATTGTGTATTTATTATTGAAAATTATTGAATAGATAGAATCCCACATAATCTGTGAGATTCGTAAAACTTTCTGTACAAATGAAATAACTACAACAGTGCAAAACGTCTGTCACTCATTCACTCGATGTTTTCTCTGGTGTGTAAATTATGCTATATATATATATTTTTTTCATTGACACATACTCCATGATAGAACAATGCTAACAGGTAATCTTTCTTTCTTTTTTTTTTTTCCCCTTAGTTGATGCTTGTACAATCATTCTACTCTAAAAAAAAGAGAAAATAATAATCAGGATCAGAAATCCCCCAAATAATTGCCGAAGTCAATTTGAAAAATGTCTAAGCGTGTTAGCTATTGTGTTTATATGGTGTGTGTTGTGCGTTTATATATGCCTATATTTATAGAGATTCTCTAGAGAATAAGGCCATTTTGCCACATTTGTGCCCTTTTAACACTCTTTCTGATTAAATTTCCATCTCTTTGAAGTGTCTATCAGCAGTTCCAGTCTATTTTGTATTAATACCATTTCGAACTTTATGGCTTACTTAGAATTCTTAAGGAGCTTTCAGGTGCATCTTTAGTGGTGTAAACAGGAGACAATAACTTTTTGCTGACTATACTCAAACCATAACTAACTGTTCAGAAAACATGCCAATATATGCTATTTGAACTTCATATTTCAAATTGCAACTCTGTAATCAAAGTCTTTTTGCAAAGAATCCACTTCTGTCAGCTACTGTTAATGGAGTTAGGGTTGAATAATTTACAGCAATTCTACTAAATAAAATAGGGATGATATATATTTTGACCCACTTGCAGATGCACATACATGACAAGGTCAATAAACTTAATTCTTATCATAATTATTCTGCGGAGCATAACCATCACTCATCTTGGTAGATGCCAGTGACATTTTAAATGAGAGTAGCCCTTTAAAGATTTTGCCGCTGTTGAAGTCTAACTTTTACTATTTTGATCCATGTGCATCTCCTAGTAATTAAAGTCTTCCAGGATGTGGCTCAGAGAAGTGAATGTCTGCTAGATAACTTTGCAGTAGCTCTACATTCTGTAGCCTTATAAAAGGAAAAGCCGAGCTGCAGAAAGACCAGGATTGGGATTTTAGAAGAAAAGAACTGTGACTTTTTATCCCTAGAATTAATTCAATCATGTTTTCCCTCCCATCTGTAATCAAAGACATTCTTTCACTTACTGTGTGATATCAGACAAATGTCTTTCGTATAGTCATTTCAGCCTTGTTCTCCTGCTGATTACTCTGTACTTCCATCTATTGGGAGGATGTAAATACTGCATTCCTATTTCTGCATTAAAACCTAAAAATGTCCTTCCACAGTCACTGCAAGCTTAAAATATGTTTGATTAGATCCTGTACTTTTCTGTTTGATTAGATCTTGTGATTCTTAGTCCTCCATACTGTTCTGTGGAGTGAGAGCTTTGCAGGTCACTACAATTAAAAGCGGGACAAAGTCTCAGAATATTGTACTATAAGAGACTGTTTCTGAACTTTCTGTCTCAAAGCTTGCTGTGAGGATTTTTGTCTCAAAGTTTGCCCTCCTGCCTGCTGCCTGAAGGCTTGCAGACCAGGGGAAACGGGAGATAAGCAGCCGCTAAACGGCCACCTAGCAGCCTTTCAGACTGGCGCCTTGAGGGAGGCAACCACCAAGAGGGGATATGCCTGCCCCTTCATGCCATACGTGCTATATGCGACATTTACCTAGGTGCCCAGGAATGCCATGCTGGCGGAAAAAGAGGATAAAAAGACCCCTCTAACAAGGGAACGATAGCTAGTACCTGCCTGGTGCCTGCCTGGTGCCTGCCTGGTGCCTGGTACCTCCTGCTGCTTTAAGATGTGAGGTCCTGCTGCCCTGCTACCTGGTGCCTGCTGCCTGCTTGTTGCCTCCTGCTTCGTGACTGCTGATGCCTCCTGCCACTTGCCTCCTGCCTGATGCCTGAGGATGTGTCCTGATGCTGGTAGCTGCCTGGTACTTGTCTGGTGCCTGACATCTGGTGCCTGGAGACCTGATGCCTTGACCTGAGGCCTGTTCCTGCTCCTGCTTCTTCTGGGTCTGCTGCTGCTTCTCCGGATGCCTGCTTCTCCCAAGCCTGCTGTTGCTGCTTCCCCTGTGCTCTTGCTCCCTCACTCTCACACAGGCCTGAAGACTTCCTCAAACCAACAGAACAGCACAGGATCCATGGTGGTGACTATCCCTGCTTTTTATACATAGCCCTCACTCTTACTTCCCATCTTACTATTGCCTGCTTTCCCATCCCTGTCTCCCTCACTGACCAGAATTTGTATTAAAGTGGTTGGACAACATTTGACCTCGTTTGTGTCTTAATCTCACTGTGGATTTATTAAAGAATTTCCTCTCACTTCGATAATTGGAGCGAGACGTACATTTTCAGTATTCAGGACGTTGACTGTGATAACATGATTATAATTGGATTTGCTTGTTTGCTTACTTGTTTTCTTGCTTTTATCGTGTTTTAAATGCAGGCACTTGGGAAAGTGCAATGAAATTTGGTTAACTTAATGAATTTTTTGACCTTTAAGAGGCGCTTGATAGAAACTCTTCTCTTTACCTGGGATTTTATAACAGACAACAGGAAGGAAAAGGGACAGGGGAAGACCATGAAGACACAAATCTGAGATGCAGATCTCAGTGCATCTGAGAGAAGGAGCAACAAAAATATTCCTGAATTCTCTTTGCTATAATATATTGTCTATGATAAACTGGTTGTGTACTGATGAACAGCCAAAGGTTCAGATAGCAGTACTGGTTTGAATTTGATTGCCTAGTTTTTCTTACTTTAATTATTTTGAGCTGATCTAGTTAATAAGGAGTATTTTATTAAGAATCCATTCTTTGAGGCACAGATATGATGACTTCCCTCTCTACTCTGCTCTCGTGAGGCCCCATCTGGAGTACTGCTTCCAGGTTTGGGGCCCGCAGTAGAGGAAAGATGTGGAGCTGTTGGAGAGGGATCAGAGGAGAGCGACAAAGATGATCAGAGGGCTGGAGCACCTCCCCTATGAGGACAGGCTGAGGGAGCTGGGCTTGTTCAGCCTGAAGAGGAGAAGGCTGTGGGAAGACCTCACTGCAGCCTTCCAGTGTTTAAAGGGAGATTGTAAACAGGAGGGAAACTGACATTTTGCAAGGGTAGATTGTGATAGGATTAGGGAGAATGGTTTTAAGCTGAAGGATGAAAGGTTTAGATTAGATGTGGGGGTAGATTTTCCCTGAGAGAGTGGTGAGGTGCTGGCACAGACTGCCCAGAGAGGTTGTGGATGCCCTGTCCCTGGAAGTGTTCAAGGCCAGGTTGGACAGAGCCCTGGGCAACCTGATCTGGTACCAGACCTGGAGGTTGGTGGTCCTGCCTGTGGCAGGGGGGTTGGAATTTGATCCTTGGGGTCCCTTCCAACCCAGTCCATTCTATGATTCTATGATTCTATAACTTTGAAATTGCAGTATAATAGATGTAATTTAAAAAACAAACAAACAAACGAACAAAAAAAACCCTTTAATCTCTTTTCTTGGATTTGATAGAGAAGGATAGTAAAACTGAATACATTTTGGGAGTTATTTTTAAAAATTTGAAAAATCAACTTATTAAGCAATTACTTAAAATCTTCATCGTCTTCTCCTTACTACAAAAAACTGAAAAGAGTGGTCAAACCTGTAAGCAAGGGTATTAATTCAGATGAAATCTGTTAAGTAGTGTCTCACAGGATGTGCCTTTGGTAAATATTGCTAACAGCTGCAAAGACAATGACAGCCTGTGTGAAAGTAATAGATATTCTTCAAAAATAGAGTAGCTAGCCTGAGTAATATATTTCAGAGTTATAAAATTAACTGCTTAACTCAGCTTGCATCATAATAAAAAAATGACTGTAAAAAAGAAAAATATCTATAAAATAGAATTCCAGAAATATGCTATATGTCCAGTGCTTCTGGCTATTGTGAATCCTATTATACTTGCCTATATTGATCAGGACAATCACTCTGAGTCTTTGTCAGATTAATTCTTTGCATTTTATGCGGCTGATATTAAGAAGTTTCATAAATTCTTAGTTCAATAATACTGAAAATACTGTTAAACACTATTTAAACATTCTTAGTTTCAATAGTACTGAGTTTAATACACACAGTTCATTTTTCTTTCCAAAAGAAGAAATATTACTCCACTGATCAGTGTCTTTTTCAAATACAATGACTTATTTTAAAAACAAAGAAACAAAAAAATTAGTAATATAAAAATATGGAGCTAAGGATTTATTTTATTGAGTGAAACAAGTACATAGCTTTAAAGTTGTAATCACAGATGCTGAATGAACACTGTTTACATCTGAGGCCTCCAAGGGTGCTCATGGACTCTCTAGCCTTGAGTTTGCTATTTTGTCTTGCACATACAAATCCAACAAAATGTTTAATCCTTGATAATTAATGCATACTACTATTTCATTTATTTATTTTATTTTTGATCTTTCTAGACATTCATTTATTTGATTTTTCCCTCACACAGGTTGCTCTGAAAGTAATGCCTCCTACGTATTTCCATGGAGACTACAACAGATGCAGAGATCAAATAATACTATTTGATAGAGAAAATTCTCAGCTACAAAACACTTTTTTTCAACATCCAGCACCATTAGCTATACATTTTTGACAGCCATAAAAAAGAACCTGCATGCTGTGCTCATAAAAATCTGCACCAGTGAAGATGACCCACTGTTGCTGTCGCTACTGCTGCAATGCACCACTCACCACCTCACTGTACCAACATCCACTGCTTGATCTTCATACATGTGCAGCAAACATCAATGAATGTCAATGGGTGCCATTTTTTATGCATGGAAGAGTTCAATTCTACACCTTTGTTTCATATGCACTTCTATGTCAGACACCATTTTGTCAGACTGCCTCTCTGCTGCATCTGTCACATGGTAACAAAATATAATGGAATATTGGTGGGAAGGTTCAACCTCTATTGCCATACCACCAACATCTCAACATATCACCACCAACGCCTCTGATGTAATGGACAACATAACAAAATAGGAGGCATTATTTTCAGAACATCCTTCACAATATCTTTTTAACTTCTATAGTCTGTTGCGGGAGGTGTGAGAGAAGGGTCAGAAAATGTTCAGATTTTAATTATTTCCTTTACAGAAAAAGGTAATTTTAATGCCAAAATAAAAATACCTTCCTGTATTTTGCTCTGCCATGCCTCTGTTATTTTTACAGAGATGTCTTGTTTCTGTAAGTTTAGACTTGTTATTGTTTTACTTTTTCCATTAAAACATCTTTCCAACACTTACACTGTATTCATTCATAAATCTTCAGTCTCTTACTGGGAAATATTTCTGTTGGTGTTGGTTTTACATAAACCTTAATAAAATTTTTCTCAATTTTGGTAAGTATCTTCACTGCTCACATTCCACTTGACTGCCATTCATTGCAGTGCCTTTTCCTACAAGTGGAAAGTTACAGTCTTTCAACATCTGTCATACAGCACAGGCAGCTGTGAGTGATCAAGATGGTGATGCACTGTTAATTATTATAAAAAAACCCCAGACTTTCCAGATTGTAAGTTCCTATAAGCCTTTTATATTTTTCAAACATCAGTTCTCATTCCTTGGCTTGTTTAGAAACTGTCTGATAAGTTTGCTGCTCTGTTGGCAGTAGAACTGCTTCTGGGGCCAGGTTGTGAAGCGGGTGAAGCATCTTTATATCATCCTGAATTATTTTATTTTCAGATCATGTTAGTATCTGAGGAAGGTTTACATGGCTTTATATGTGCAAATAAGTGCATATGTACAAAAAAGTGAATATGTGCAAATAAAGTTCTATACAAATTCCACTAAGACAGCTCCCAGTTTCATGCATACATCTAGTGTATTATCTATAACTACTATTTAATTTTTTTCTTCCATTACAGTACAAGAACTAAATCTGAGTAGCCATCAAATAACAATATGGCCGATGATTTCTCCAATAAGAATGTAGCAGATAAAGTTCAGAAGCTTTTTTTTACTCAATTTTTATCAGACTTCCAGCAGACACGTCAATAAAAACTTCTTATTTTTTTTCACCAGGGAACTAGCCTAGTTTACTCATGAAGATGACTGGAAAGAGAAGACATGCCATGCTAACAAAATATTGGCAGACATCACATAAAAATAAGTAACGACTGACAGAAAGATGAGCTTTTTCTACTAATAATTATATTTCTCTAAATAGCATGAGCCTCTTTAACACATTGAATTAAAATTAATTTTGAATTTTATACTTGTGATATTGAACTTCACAGCTTGTATAGTTAATTTGCTATGAATTAGTATATCTTTTATTTACATGTTGCTCTTGCTTTCAAATCAGAGGGTTGACGCAATATATAATTATCACAGTTCAGTGGACAGTTATTCCTGATGCACAGCACAGGATTTCTGTACTCTTTCTTAACAAGTGTGTTGGTGTAAGCAATGGTATTTTAAGATGCATCTCAGAAACAGTTTTCATCTTCTGGCAAATTAAACTGTCACTAAATTGTACTGACGCTTTAACAGGGAAAACTTCATGGTACTTTTGTAGCCTGATCATTAGAGGGTTATGACAGTATTTGAGGAGAAATTCTGTCCTCTAGTCATGAATTATATAATAAAAAGGCTTATGCAGAAGTGGTTTTCCACTAGAATGGGCTGTTTTATTTTGGTAGTATAATGCAGTTACCAAACCAAAACATAGCTGCATTTCCAAAAGAGCAATGTTCCACTTGGACAGTGTTAATGACATGAACATTTTGGATGTTTTTCTAGCACGAGTCTTTGCATTCTGCAGTAGAGTTTGGATCAGACATGTCCATGAGATTTGAGCACCTTAGTCTCTAGTGTCATTCACTTCACAATGTCCCATCAGGCAAGTGCTATTATGTCATCTTTATGAAGGCTGTGGTAAAACACCAAATGAATTTGATGACACATCTAGCAGTAAAACCTTAATAGGAAAATGCTGCAACGCCTGCTTATCCACCTTTCCTCTAAGGTTAGATACTTAATTTCCCTATTGTATTGTATTCCCAGTTACGTAGGAAGGCATGAAAGAAATCACATAGTTTATAGGAAATATTTATTACTAGAAAATAGGTAAGAAATTACTAGAAAATTGGGTTCTCTTTTGGAATTGAGCTCTGACCATCATTTACAACAGAGAAAGATTAAAGGAACTGAACTGGTGTCTGGTAGATGGTTTACTCGTTACATGACTCTCTTTATTCTACAGAAGCAAATAACTATGTAAATAACACATACAAAAAAACATACTAAAATTGTAGTGATTAAAAACCCTAAAAATTCATAGCAAGTGTCTGAGACTGACAAGAATTTTGTTGACTCAAACAACTTGAGAATGATACAGAATGAGGCCTAAACAACTCAGGTCAGAAGCTGCAAGATTCATGGACCCTCACTGGAAGCTGCAAGACCCTCACTCCATGGAGGCAGAGTGAGCTACTTATCTCTAATTGCTCTTGTAGACAGCATCTGTTTCCTCTTACAGCTGTAAAAAATCAGCTGAGAAAATATCATCGATATTGACTGAGGAGGGGATGCACAATCATCAGACACCCTCATTGAGAACTCATGAATCTTCTAGACATGAGTGGATTGCCAACCCAAGGGCAATCTTGGACCAACTAGATTACATAAAGGTGAACATGCATGTATATTTTTGTCGACCCAATACCCACAGATCAAGACCCCAGACTCAAGACCATGCTGGATCTGAGGAAGTAGTGAAATAGCTATCTCTATCTCTTCTCTTTCAATCTTTTTTTACTCATTTTTCTTTGGTAGCTGTTGCCTAAATTTGCCTTAAAATAGGCAATAAGGAAATAATACCTATGCCAAGTATGCATAATGCTTACTAATTGTTAGAAGGTTGCCTAATTTTCCTCAAAAGTTGTTGATTAATCGTTGTAAGAAAGCTCAATATACTGTCTCGTATTGTTCCTCTGAGTCATTGTCTGACTGTTGCAGGAGCAACCCCTGTCAAGAAGGGAGTGCCCTATTCAATGGAATTCCAATGATTCACCATTCTTAAACTCACTGAGTGGGATGAGAAAGCATGCATTTATTTTCATTGTACCGAAGAATTTTAAAAATACAGTTTCTAGCAGAAAATTATATGGCTGAACTCTGTGAATTAAAAAAAAATGAATAATTCAACACTTTTCACATTACTGAACACGAGTGAAAGCTGAAAACACACGATGAAAGTAATTGATAGATTTTACAACATAAGGAGGAACAATTAGACAAGGACAGATTTTCTTTTCTTATATATGCATAGCAGCACACTGAAATTACAGTGAACTGATACAGAGTAAGGAGAGAGAATATTTAATATAAGAAAAATAGAAAGGAAAGCACAGTAGATAGAACTGTACTTTGTATTATTTGCTTTCAGAACATGGCTTTATTAACAAACAAAAGTAATGTAATGTGAAATACTGCTTACAGTAAGGTGCATAATGTAACTGAAGAATAACTAAACTGTGGAAATATTTACATATGCAGTATTTTATATTGACATGATTAAATTTAATCAACAAATGAGGCAGTTATTAAACTTGTTCAGAAATAGTGTCTTGGCAGTGCATAAGAAGATATTTTAAAGGACACAACTTGCTTATCACTCTAATTGCTTCCTATTTTGGCTGCCTGTCACAGCTATCTTCCAATTTATGTAGCAGTGAAAGATTACTGTATGAGCAATTCAGATTACATGTGTAGTAGCACTTCCTTCCTTCCTTCCTTCCTTCCTTCCTTCCTTTCTTACTTTCTTCCTTCTTTCTTTTCTTTCTTTCTTTTCTATCTAAAAACTGTGTGAAATCATGGGTCAAGCAAAGTTTAAGGACTCTGAAGAGTCACTAAAAATTAAAATGATCTGATTTTCCAAAGCTCATCTAGTTGTAACTCCTATGTATAGTCTTCTCCCTGATACAGGTTTTCCCTGTTTGCGTCCTTCCTAGTGGGAAATAAAAAATATATTAAACTATTATTTTAATGGAAGCTATTGTGGCTTTGGAAGTTAAGAAAAATAAAAGCATCCTGGGCTGCATCAAGAGAANATGGGGCTTTGAGCAACCTGGTCTAGTGGGAGGTGTCCTTGCCCATGGCAGAGGGGTTGGAACAAGATGATCTCTAAGGTCCCTTCCAACCTGAACCATTCTATGATTCTATGATTCTATGAAAAGGTATAACTCTGTAAATGTTCATTCCTTGGTACATACTGGTAGTAGTATTTGTTCAATGGAAAAACATTTGGAAGGGAAAAAAAGAAAAAAGAAGTTCCCAGGATATGGTCAACAGTGCAGAATCTGTAGGAAGACAAAGGCAAATAGCTGTTTCTCCATATTCAAGTGATGAACTACATCTAATGACAGAGCAGGAATATTCAGCAAGGAAGACATTGCTGAACCTTGCCTTTTGGTGATGCAAAGGCTGCCACTGTACACTCTGATAGAACTGTAGAATCATAGAATCATAGAATGTCTTGGGTTGGGAGGAACCTTAAAGATCATCTCATTCCTCTCCTTCTGCTGTAAGGTTGCTACCCAATAGATCAGGTTGTCCCAGGCCCATTCAACCAGGACTTGAACGCCTCCAGGGATAGGAAATCCTCATCTTCTCTGGGCAACCTGTTTCAGTGCCTCACCATCCTAAAGGAGATGGGCTGCTTTTTATTCAACTGTGCTATATGCAACTACACTAAAGGAACAAAGAGTAATTTGATTCCGTTCGTATTTTGGAGCTACATGCAATTTTCTCCTACTAGTACTGATACACATCAATATCAAGTTTGAGCCATGATATATGATAACAAAATCTTAATCTTTGAAGAGAGCAAGAAGGAGGACCCAGGGAACTATAGGCCAGTCAGCCTCACTTAAACTGATAGAAAGGTGATGGAACAGCTTATCCTGGAAATCATCTTTAAGCATGTGGTAGAGAGGAAGGTGATCAGGAGTAGTCAGCATGAGTTCACCAAATGGAAATCATGTTTAAACAGTCTGATTGCTTTCTATGATGGGACAGCTGGTGAGGGGAGAGCAGTGGATATTGGCTACCTGGACTTCAGAAAGGCTTTTGATACTGTCACCCATGATATTCTCATAGAGAAGCTCAAGAAGTGCAGGCTGGATGAGTGGATGGTGAGGTGGATTGAGGATTGGCTGAACGGCAGGTCTTAGAGTGGCACAAAGTCTAGTTGGAGGCTGATAGCTCACTGTGTTCTTTAAGGGTCAATACTGTTAAACTTATTCATCATGTTGAATGAAGCGACAGAGTGTCTCCTCAGTTAGTCTGCTGATGATACAAAACTGGGAGGAGTGAATGATATCCCAGAGTGCTGTGCTACCATTCAGATGGATCTCAACAGGCTGCAGAGATGGGCAGAGAGGAACCTCTCGAAATTCAACAAAGGCAAGCACAGGATCCTGTACCCCGGGAGGAATAACTCAATGCATGACTACAGGCTGGAGGCTGACCCGTTGGAAAGCAGCTCTGCAGAAGACAACCTAGGAGTTGCGATAGACAAGTTGACCAAACAGTGTGGTCATTGTGGCCAAAAGACCAGTGGTATCCTGGGCTGCATTAGGTAGAGCATTGCCAGCAAGTTGAGGGAGATAATCCTCTCCCTCTGTTCAGCCCTACTGAGACCTCACTTGGATCACTGTGTCCATGTCCAGACTCTCAAGTACAAGAGAGACATGTAGATACCTGAAGTGAGTCCAGTGAAGGGTTATGACGATGATTAGGGGACTGGAGCATCTCTTTTATGAGGAAAGGCTGAAGGAATTGGACCTCTTCAGCCTGAAGAAGAGAAAGCTCAGGGAGGTTCTGGTCAGTAAGTATAAGTATCTGAAAGGAGAGTGTCAAGAGGATGGGGCCATGCTTGTCTTGATTGTTCCCAGTGATATGCATACTGTCCTCAGGCAGTGGGCATGACCTGAAACGTGGGACGTTCCATGTGGCCGTGAAGACAAACAACTTTACTGTGATGTTAACTGTGCACTGGGCCAGGTTACCCAGAGTGTTTACGGGGTCTCCTTCCCTGGAGATATTCAAAAGCCACCTGGACGCAACCCTGGGTAATGGGCACTATTTACCCTGCTTGAGGTTGGATTAGACAATCTCCAGAGCCTCAACAATTCCCTTCCAGCCTCAACCATTCTGTTTTTCTGTGAAAACAACTAAATAGGCAAATGCAGAATTAAAGCAGGTGGGAATGCCGCATCTACTGACCAACAGATAAATATTTAAGTGTCCTGGTTTCAATCAAAACAATGTTAATAGAACACTGATGTTTTGGTTAGTGCTGATTGATGGGAGTGAAACCAGGACTAGGTTGGGCCACTTGGCAGGGAAGAGCCACTGCCTTTATGGTGCGGCAACAGCTGGACATACAGGTGAAGCCTACAGAAGGAAAACATTCTATTATGAATGAAATGCTGGGATAGACTGTCAGACAAAAACAAATGCAAAAATCCTTTTTAAAGGGAATGCACTGAGAAGAACACAATATAAATCAATAACCTGCACATTTAAGACAGCACTTGCTGATAAAGAAGCTAGATGGTATTTCCAGTGCTAAGTATGGCAAAAACAAATTAAATAAATAAATAAAGACTTTCTAACATACAGTCTCCAAAAATGTCTTCCAGAATTTTTGATAGGTACTAGCACATATGCAAATGTCCTACAGTATAAAATGAAACAATTTCCAGGCATAAAGTTTGTAGGCAATTATGTTCTTATTCTTAGAAAAGGGCAGTCTTTTCAAAACATAGTCTTTCCAGAACTAAAGAAAGAGAAAGAGAAGTACAGAAGAAATGTAACGGAAAAAGGATATTTTTATTTCAACTAGGTGTACTTTTTCTCGTAACCTTATATATGGACACTTATTTAAATAAGGGGAAACATAGTTTATTTCTTTCAGTAAATAAAATTTTAAACTAACATCACTTCCTTTCCAGGTGAGTTTTCTAAAAATCTTTTAAAAAGCCGCCCTGTTTCTATGCAATATTCTGGAATACGTAATGATCAAGGGACGTGTGTGGTTAGGGTGCTCTGGGATCCCTGATGCTGAAAAGAGAACTAAGCTTTTGTTTCATTTCCTACTTCTAAATACACAAGTTGGGTGAGAGCATCAGGACATCACTTGTTTCTTGCATGAGGGAAATAATTTCTGTTTGCCACTTCTTTCGATTTTACTACAAATTCTCATAAAATACTAACTCATGTCAAATAGTGTTTTTTTAATTCTCTTGAAAATATTTATCTGTTTTATTGAAAACAAAAAATAATTAAACAATAGAAATATTTCTATTTTTGCCCACTATACTGAAATGTATTTTTGACATATTGGATTTGTTACAAATATAGAAATTTAGAAAGTAAAATGCCACAAGTTGAGGAAAAGATAGAGTAAATGAAAATGGAGAAATCCACTATTCCAGCTTGAATGTTCAATATAAAATAAATTCTGGAAAAAGCTGCCAAAAGAATACTCTTTAGCAGTTGAAAAAATTTACAGTCTCATGGAATCTCAATATCACGCTGAAAAAATATCAGTTAATTCACATCTAATGTAGGAGTTGTATAGTAACAGTAGATACCTATATGAATAGATATCTATATGAATTCAAGGAAGTGAAGATAGCAGGAGTCATACATAAAAAAAAAAAAGTGTGATTAAGAGTTGAAGTTGAAAAGTTGAAAGTGAAAGCTGTTGGCCGTGAAGGATACTAGTCTGCTATAGAAAACAGAAAGGCAGTCTTGAACGCACAGATAAAGTCAGTAGTTATCTATGTGAAGAGCAAGCATGACTTCACTGCACATCTAATGAGAGAGGTTACATTCAGCTCTTGACATGCAGAAGGCATAGTCATTCCAGCAGGAGAATACCTCCAATGGTAGCGGAAGCTGCAGAACCATCTCCATTCTTGTCTTTCCCGTTGATATAGCAGCATCCCTCCATCCCTATGTCCCATACACAGAAAGCAAAAGTCAGCAGGGCAACTGAAAAGTTTATCTCCTTTCTCTGCTCAACGACTTACTGTTTTCCATACTTCTTTGTTTCTTTTTCATTTCTTTGTTCGTTTTTGTTTTCCTGGAAAGAGAAGAATAGTCTAAAGAGGGGCAAAATCTATTGGTCAAGAATGGAATCTTTGGAAGTTCAGAAGTCCATCTCCAGTAAGAAAAGTTAAAATGTATTTAATTTCCTACAATAGGCCTCTTTTGCATAATAGAATACCAGATCAAGCAGTTAAAAAGGCAGACTCTTTTAAAATTGATTTATTGTAATTTATATGATTTTTGTCACTCTATTAAAATTATTATTTTTAATTTTGGGCTGTAAACAGTTAATAGCTACAGTCTTTTTCTGTGCTGCAAGGTTTGGTTTAGTGAAGGAAAAATCATTACAAGGGTACACAAGGGGTAATTATACGAGAGGCTGTCCAGCTGTCTGCAAGTATGTCATGATATGTAGGTGTGTACGTTTCAGTGACCAGTGCTAAAACGATATTTCTTTCCTCAGATAAAGTCTACCTACTTTATTATGGTAACCGCATAAGTTCATTGCTGCAGTCTGTGCTACTGATAATATTTCTTTGAGACTTTTGGGTGAAATGGCCTTTGTAAAGTGCTTTAAAAATACATTAAGAGTCAATTAAATCCACATTTCAACTAAATAAATCAACTAAAAATCTCTGTAATGCTTTGGCTTACAGAATGAAAAATATAATGCTTGATTTGCAAATATGAGTTGGTAACTATTTCAAATTTCTAAATGCCTTTCTTTCCATATTCTTGTACTCTGCTTATAATCATTGCTTAAAAGAGTAGGGAAAAATTGTCTGAATTACAGAAATGATCATTAAGATAGAAATGCGCCCTGGTCTGTTGCCAGACACTTGGAAAGGTTAATAAAAACATGAATACTGTACTCTACTGGAAAAGTGGGTATTGTTATCTCAGATTATAAACTTACCTTACTCATAAACTAAATAAGAAAAAAGTTTGTTGGAGAATTTGAAATAAAAATAAATGATCCAAAAAGGAAAGAAGAATTTATTGGACTGAACTTGAAAAAATACTTCAGTTTTGGCTTGTAAAGAGACTGTAAAATAACGAGTCTTTTTATATAAAACAAAGTAAATGTAAAGCAAGAGACTAAGGTTCTTCATAATATATACAAATGTACTTTCAATACTTGGGCTTTTTTTTTATATCTACTTGATATCTGCAAGGCATAGCTTTAAGGTAATTTAAATCATAGATGAAGGAGTCCTATCAAGTTATGGTATAGGTCATCTTATCAGTAATGAAGAATTGTTCCTTAAATTCATTTTGTATTGTCTTGTTCACTTTGATTTTAAGTACTCAAAGACATGAGCATTTCTGTGGGATTCATTAAGCAGATATTCTACATGAGAGAATATCACTGTCCAGAAATGTTTACTACTATTCACCTTATTTTTTTTAGTTAATATCTGTTTCATAAATCTAAATATTTCTTCACATCTCTGGTCGTTAAATTTTAGTACATGATGGTGTAAGAGACCAATAGGAGACTTGACTCAACAACTCATGCTAGAGAGGAAAGATGAGGGAGCAGACTGGGTCCTGTGGAGGCAGGGCAGCAAGCTGTTCTACCCACTTCCTTTTTTGGCAGCTTACTGAGGAGGGGGCTGCATGACTTTGCAGAAAACTCCCAAATCTTCTGGAACCCTGCGTTGTGCGGGCGCAAGTGAGTTGCCACCCCAAGGGCAGTCTCTGACCATCTGGACTATATAAAGGTGAACACGTGTGTTCTGCCTTTGTCAAACTGCCACCTGCAGTGGTCAACCCACCACCTGTGGATGAAGCCTCTGTCG
>WBMW01002393.1:86144-103037 GCA_013396635.1 Penelope pileata | reverse complement strand
GATCTGATCCATGTTTATAAGTATCTTAGTTGTGGGAGGCAAATGGAGGTGGGGAACCTCTTTTCGGTGGTCAGTGGGGACAGGACAAGGGGCAATGGCCTTAAGGTGGAGCCCAGGAAGTTCCGCACCAACATGCGGAAGAACTTCTTCACATTGTGGGTGACGGAGCACTGGAACAGGCTGCCCAGGGAGGTTGTGGAGTCTCCTTCCCTGGAGATATTCAAGACCCGTCTGGACGCCTACCTGTGCAACCTGCTGTAGGGAACTTGCTCTGGCAGGGGGGTTGGACTCGATGATCTCTCGAGGTCCCTTCCAACCCCTGCAATTCTGTGATTCTGTGATTCCGCTTTTATTTTCTTTTCTCTCTTACTTTTCCTTTCTTCTTGATCTCTTTTCATTCATTCTTTATCAGCCATAGCCTAAATTTGCCTATAAGTAAGATGCCTGCTCCAAACCGCCTGTTTATCCATAAGGCTTCTTCTTGTTGTTAGAATGTTACCCAATTTTGCCCTGAAATTGTGGACCAGTTGTGGTGGTTGAAGTCAATAAATTGTTTTGTATCATTCCCCTGAGTTGGTGTCCGACTCTGTTGCTTCCATGACCAGGGTGTGCCTCATTCAGTGGGATATTAAAGATTCACCTTCCTCGCAACCCACCGAGTGGGACAAGACAGATGGTTAATTGTAAGGCTGGTGAAATATTGGAACGTTTGAAACAGTAGCTTTAGTCTTATTCAACCCTTCTATATTTGTTAGATAATTGAAAATGTTAATGCAGTAATTGGAACAATTTTTTTAGCTCAATGCGTGTGTTCTCTTTTGCCCATAACAAAATGTTGAGTGTAATGTCTAAGAGTAATGGAAAAATCAAGCATACTTTGAAGAAAGACAAATTCAAATAGTTATCTGTAATCACATGGGAAGAACAAATTATAACAGTCATACTGAGTTTTTCAAAAAGAAATGCAAGTCAAACTAATTGTTCTGGTTCCAGCAGGCAGGTCTGGAAACCCCACACAGCCTTTCACTCGCTCCCCCCTCCTCCCAGATGGGATGGGGGAGAAAATCGAGAAAGAAGATAGAACTTGTGGGTTGAGATAAAAACTATTTACTAACAGAAAGAGGAAAATAGAGTAAAATAACAGTAATTATAATTATATACAAAACAAGTGATTGTACAAAGCAATCGCTCACCGATCGCGACCGATACTTAACCAATCCCCAAGTAAACGGGCCCTCCCAGCTCACTTCCCTTCCTTATATTACATGATGTCATATGGTATGGAATATCCCTTTGGTCAGTTTGGGTCAGCTGCCCCATTCTTGTCCCCTCCCAGCTCCCTGCGGCCCCCCCAGCCTCTTCACTCTCCTGGCAGAGACATACAAATGTCCTTGGTTCTGTTCAGCGCTGCCGGGTGTTATCAGCCTTGTTTTTCTTCTAGAACCAAAACACAGCTTTGTAGCAGACACTGAGAGAAAGTGTCAGTTAGAAACTAAGACACTAATTTAATTTCCATCTATTAGAGGACAGTAAGCCTTATAGATTGAGGGGGAGCAATAGTCGTCATATATTTTTACTGTGGTAAGACTTCCTAGACTTTTATTTTAAAGAGTCATGAGTTTCAAGAAATTTGTGGACCAAATGGAGAATGTTCACATAACAGTTAGAATGATTTGAAGTTTAGAAAATGATGTGTAGTGGTAAGAATTGTAGTTGCTAGTCTTTAGAGGGAAAGACTGTGCGGGAGTTGGTAATAGTGTACTAAAAGGTGATTTGGAGAGAAATCTTCACATTCTTCTTCTGGTTATATAGCCTGAAAATAATATTCTAAGAGATTAAGGATGAAAGCATAATTACCAGGATCTTCTTTCTTGCTCTTCTTGAAAATTGGAATGTTTGCCAGCTATTTGGGAAAAGGTTGGAGTATTATGGAGTGGCTAATAGCATAAAGGAGTTGTTGAATTATCTTTAGATCTGAAGGATCACTGAATAATTTAATACTTGCTTTTGGCAGATGCTCAAACTGCAGACGTATCTGATATTTTGGACTGTGTGTTGTTTATGAAAATTTTACAGAATGCTTCAGTCTGAAAGAATATATTTTGATATTTATGACATATTACTTTATGTCCTGGTACTTTACGTCCAAGTAGATTATTTTGCATCAGATGACATGCACAAATAGAGCAATGTGGAATATTTATTCAATCATAGCTGTCCTTGGCTTAATCATATGGATGTATGGGTTTAGAGATGGTATGTTTTTTACAGAGTACCTTCATTTTTAATTATGAAGAAATATAAATTATTTGCACTAGATAACATATACAGTAATGCTAGCATGTTGTATGCTAGAGTTATTATCTACTGGAAAATATTTTGTATATAAGGACTAGTGTGTTTCTACAAAATACAATGGTGAACGTCATTCTCTTCAGTCAGTCAAGGGAAAGACAAAATGCTGCTGTTGCTTACAGACAATTTCCAAAGGTGCCAACCTCAACACCTGAAGTGGCATGTTTGCGTTCACAGAGCAAACACGTCTGATAATGTAAATCATTTTGAACCAAAAGTATTATTCGGTGAAATACCTGTATGAGTTAGTTTTATCTAATATTAAGGTGGTATAAAAAGAGGGATGAAAGAGATGAGAGAGGAAATGATGCATGTAGGTTGCTCTGAAAGTGATGCCTCCTGTTTATTTCCATGGAAACTACAACAGATACAAAAAGCACGACAATATGTGGTAGAGCAATTCTCAGCTACAAAACACTCTTTTTCAACATAATCACCACCATTAGCTGTGCATTTTCACCGGTGATGAACAAGAGCCTGCATGCCCTGGTCGTAAAAATCTGCACCAGCAGAGGTGACCCATTCTGCAGATTTTAGCAGTTTCACAGCTGCTAAGTATGATGGTGCCATTGTTATCATATTGTTGCCCATGCAATCCATCTTTCATCAGCCCAAACAGGTGGAAGTCAGGTGCTAAATCTGTATTATACAGTGGATATAGTAGGACAGTCCAGCCAAGATTGCCAATGTGCTTCATGTTCTTCAAACTGGTATCGGGCCTGGTGTTATCATGTTGCAAGTGAAAGGTTGTCTTCTTTTCTGGCCTGACTCTGGAAGTTTGAGCTTTCAGCTTAGTCAATATTGCAATGGAGAGGCCATAGCTGGTGGTTTGTCCAGGTTCCAGGAAATCCATAAGGATAACCCCTTTCCTATCCCAAAAGACAGTACACATCACATTACTTGCTGGGGGCTGCGTCTTGAACTTTTTCTTTGGCAGGAAGTTCACATGTTGCCACTCCATGGACTGCTGTTTTGACTTTGGCTTAAAGCGGTGGGGCCGTGTCTCATCACCAGTAATTATGTAATCCAGGAAACTGTCACCTTCAGCCTCATGTTGGTTCAATAGGTTCTGACAAACTTGCATATGGTGTTCTTTCTGTTCCTGTGTGAGCACTCATGTGACCCACTTAGCAGAAACTTTGCAGCATTCCAGTAGTGCCACCATCATTTCAATGCATTGAAGATTATATTTAGCTCCACACACAGTTTCGTGGTCATGATCTGTTGATTCATGTGGTTAAACACCACGCTCCTCTTTCTTCTCCTGATACATGCCGGCAGGACTCAGCATAACTTTATAGGCTTTTGTGAACTCACCTTTCTATGGGTCCCATTGGTTAAACTCCTGTTTATTATTGCTTCGTAACACTGCTACTTGTTCTTCAGTCAGTTTTTGACTTTTGGCTCTTTCTTGCTTTGACTTCAATATTCCGTCAAACCCCAACAGATAGCTGGGTACATACTAAAACTTCCATGGATACAGATTGCCAGCTAGCACTAATCTAGATTTTCTTATCATTCTCTTTTCATTTTCTAATGGTATCTATCTTTTTCCAAAGTAGAATTGGCTATTTTAAGATTCTACTTATGTTTTCAGTAGCTATCAGTTTTAATAATATTCATTAAAAAAGCAAAAATCTTAGTAATTCTCATCATCTCTGCCTTTTTTCTGTTTTTCCAGCTTTTAATTTTCCTGCTGTTTTTCTCTTTTTTTTTTCCTGTTATTGTTTCCAAAGAGACAGATTGTTCTATTGTTCTTACATAATTTAACAGTTATTATCATTTGAATTTGAAACTCTTTGATTTTCCTTATATAGTTACAAAAGCTAATGAGTGCTGAAAATAAAATAGGAATATCTACATTTAAAAGCTCTTAAATTTCAAGATAAACAATTTTGAAATAGTGAGTAAAGAAGTCAATTAATAAGACCAAAAAATATCTGAATTCTAAGATGCATGATATTGTCAAATATTTTATATTTAGGAATATATTTCTTTAATCTCTAAATTAGATTCTACATTTCCAACATCAAACACATTTAGCAATCATTTTTTAAATGACCACACGTAATGATCCATAATCTTGTTGACAAGCTGATTTACCTTTTCTGTTGTTTCACTAGTTAAACAGACAATTTTAAATGATTGATGTATCCCCCTCTGCACCCACATTTGATTGTTTTATTTTCACAACAGTTGCCAAATATTCAGTCCTCAGATTACACATAAATTGTGTATAGTTTAATGTGACCTGCTAAGAAATTAATGATATCAACTCCTTCATAGCTTGCTGTGTCTTTATGTAGGAATTATCTTCTTGCCAGATAAAAAGGTTATTTCCTTCTAAGCTAGATTTACAGCTGGCAAATGGTACTGGAAGACTATTAGATAAGTAACACTGTGTAAATTTCCAGTAGGTAGTACTCATCACAGTCATATTAGGTATTTATTGCAATACTAAACATTCAAATTAATTGACATATCATTCGTCTCACTAATGACAATCTACTTTTTGTCAAATACTTGCATCAAAAATATTTTTGGATGAGATATCATATTGCTAGAGATTTTTATTTTATTTTATTTTATTTTATTTTATTTTATTTTATTTTATTTTATTTTATTTTATTTATGTTCGGCTTTTTAATCTTCTTCAAATAAGTATGCAAAGTTAGTCAATAAATAATTTTAGGCACTAATCTAAGGATGTCCTAAGAGCAGTTAAGGGGCATCTGCTGTGGATGACCTCAGTCTTAGGCTTGTTCCCAGACAATCCAGTTGGTATGTGTTATTTTTAATTTGAAAGTTAAAAGCAGCATAATACCATGCAAATCATCCTTTTCCCCTATATTCTACTGATTGTCAGAAACCAATATTGCTAAAGAACTCTGTAAGCCACTTAAACAGTCATTGGATACAAGCACTCCACTCATTAAACCAGGATTTCCAGCTGAAATCCCTAAATATTTTTTAAATTGCACCACATTTATTTCATTATATGATAAGTGTTCCATTTTATGTACTTGCATCTCTTGGAAGTATGGTAATTTGCTCTTCACCATAACAAAAGACAGATAAATGTGCTGGAGAAGGAAGTAATAAATCTACCTGAGTTTATGACTTGGCCCTGTTCAAGTAGCAAAGTTAATGCAAAAGATTTCTTCAAGCATAAAAAGTAAAAAATGAGATATAACTAAATTAGCTATGTGAACCTAGAGGAAAAATTTCTCACTGCCTGTTAATTTTCAATAGCATAGTTTTCCATAAAACACCCTCACTAGGGAGTGATTCTTATTTTTCTTTTGAAAGCAATTACTCTACAGTGCAGTACATTACATTAGGAAACAATGACAACAACAACAAAACAACAGAAGAAATCCTGTACCAATAAATAGCAATTATAATCATTCTTTAAAGTGTCCCCTGTGTGCTGTGATGTATCTATTGCTAACTCACGTAGTAAATATAAGCTGTTAAACAAATGCTATAGAATGTATCTGCAAGGCTTAATCCAGATTTTCTTATTCAGCGTTCTTGAAAGCAGAAAATTGTAACAGTACAGTTCAAAGAGCGACACTCCTAAAGTTTATTTAAATTTTCAGAGAAAAATATAGAAACTAAGCCATAACAGAATATTAATCAGATAGACAACTGAATACTAACGCATCTAAAGCAACTAAACAATAAATGAGTGGTGTAGGCCTTCATCTTGCCAACTATTTTGTAGTCCCCTATACCAGTCAGTCTTTAGGTTTCAGACATTTCATTCTGGACCACAAAAAATCTTACACTGTTAAGCATACTACTAAAATAATTGCCTTATCTTCAATAATCAGATATTTTGGTGCAAACTTTCTGGAACTCATTTTTTTATTTGACTATTATAAATTATTTTATCTACCTATTTCAGCAAGTGGAGAGATCGGTGTTATAAGAAAGAGTGAGAACTGTGCACTCTGATTATTTTTGATATCACACAGTGGTAGAAGAAGCATCAACTCTGAAGCGGGTAGGTACAGAAATGTGTATCCAAAAGTTCTTAGTGACTTGTAAAAATGTGATTATGGTCACAACACTTGAATTTTGCGTTTCCTTATTACTTATGAATTTGTTCAATTCGTAATGGTTTATTTCTGCAACTCCTTTCTTCTCCCACTTTTACTTCGCTCCAATGCGAGCTCTCCACAGACCACAGTTCCTTTAGGAATATCCATTTGCCCTGCCACAGATCCATTATGGGCTGCAGTGTGAACCTTTGCTCCACCACTTGGAACAACTCCTCCTCATCTGATTTGACTTTTCTGCTGTTTCTCACATTGTTCTCTCCTTCTCCTCATCTCTCAGTCTTCAGTCTGTAGTTTTGTGGTTGGCACCAGAGCACCTCCAGGGTGGCTGCTGGGCCCAGCTGTATCCTGCAGTAGTGCCCCTGGAGCCTGTTGGGATGTGCTGCTTCCAGCTTGATTCACTCCTATCTTTTCCTCATGGAGGAGCCATGCTGCCTCTGTGAAGAACCTTGCTATATAAACTCAGTATCACATATCTAATAAAATTACACAACACGATTGTTTGGAGGAATGCTCAGCGACTGTTGATGATGTCATTATAACATTTGCATGAAAATTTGAATTTGAAAATTAGACATAAACTTCTTTCCATTGACTTTTTATAGAGAAAGGCAGAATGTATTCTGATTAGAAATATGATCTAAACTAACTTAAGAATCCATATTAAACAATATCAAATGTATTTTCCACATAACCAAATATCAGTATGAGTTCTTTATGACTGTAACAGCCCAAAGGAGACGTCTATGTATTTCACAAAGCTCTTTAATGAAAGCAAAGGTATATTCACTATAATTGCATTATATCTAAAGCATAATGCTTCAATGAGTTGAAATTTTAATACATGATGCCTACAGTGGAGACAAACTATGTTTCAGATACTCTAAATGATGTAGAAAACTTTTAATCTATAACTTCAGATATGTTAAAGAGTTATATATTTTGTACCATGTTTCATAATCTCGCATTTTTTATTGATTACGTCAAGTACTGAGTATATCCTGAATATGCTACCTCTTCACAGAAATTAAGAGTGCACAGGAACTTTTCCCTCAAAATTTCTACTGTTTTTATGTAGCTGAATTATAAAAAGTCAATGGCTCTACAACTATAAAGGAAATATTATGTGGCAAAGAGTTTGTCATATGACCCAAATTGTAGCTATAAATGACCACTGCTCTGAAAGCTACAGATTTTGATTGTGAGTAATCTTTTCAAGAGTAGTTTTCCTGTAAGCCAGAAATGGCAAGAGTTGTGGCAAAGCTGTCTATCTTGATAGTAAGGAAAAAAAGATGCCCAGTGAAACTGTCTTTCTTAAGCATATTTCTGAAGCAGTTTAATATATACTCGTCTATTTCCAATCTCTTTTATGACTCTTGGCCATCCTGAAGTGATTTCATTAATGATTACACATTTTGATATGAACATTTGTCTGTTCTTTGTTAATTAATTAATAAAAATATGTAACTTGTAATTCTCATTGTATGGATGCATAGAAGGAATCTGTTGCAAATTTAAAAATATGTGTGTAGGAAAAAATAGAATTTGATATATATACAATTAAAAAGTCTTCTACAGCTCACACCAAAACTAAGTACTATTTTATGATATATTGTCTCACTGTGCAAATATGCTACAATAAAAAGTAAGAATTTTACAAATTGATTTCTACTGGCACTTTGATCCCAAATTATCTGTGACTAATTCTTTCATATAAAATGTTCAAATTTTATAATTTCTGAGTTCTATTATGCTTTTGATTGTGATTTCATGCTACTATGCTGTACATGAATTTGTCACATCAAATTAAAAGAATTGCCCTTTCTATGACTTTTGTGTCTGCTCACATAGCAAATTAGTTATATTTTATTTACATGGGACCTGAAGCAAAGCGACTTTTAGTTATTAAGAGTTGACTTATTGCTAAGAACAATGGTTTATCTCAAGCTTTTAGTGTTTAGGTTAACACTAGGTAGATTCAGGAACCAATTGCCAAGTGTACTTACGGTTCATATTAAAAAAATCCCACCTTTGATATATATTTAAAAAATCATACATTTTTCAAGAAGTACTGCTAGGAGTTAATTTGTAATGTAGTTGTAATACTGTGGTTGACAGTCCTACAGAAGAATATAGACAAATAGTGGTTTCATAATATTTTTAAATATATCAAGAAGCAATTCAGAAGCTTAGCCTGTGATGATAGATTAAATCTAGCTGCTCATATTTCCACTAAAAAGATTTTTTTCATCACCGCTGTATCCATGATACTGAAATTCTCATAGGTGATGAAACACACCTTTCTATGATAAGAGATAAAACAGTAAGATGGCACGATATAGCAGTCTGTGAAGGCAAGATTGGTCTGTTATTTGCAGAATGATTTCAACTTGCCAATAGACACTGCCTGCTTTAGGAGTGTCTTTGCGGGGAATATCTTCAGCAAAATTAAACAATAATGTTTCTGTGGGCCCTAAGCACTTTGTGCAGGATATATGTTTTCCTGAACTCATTTCATTTTCATTATAATAAAAAATGTGTCAATATTGCAAATTGCTTCTCTTTTGTACAAATGATCCTGGATGCCTCTCAGGAAATGTTTTATGTACACAATGCATAAATAAAGAAGTCCCATTCTGAGAGGAAAAGGTCTGACATTTTCATATTTTGCTCTCCTTTTTATTCTGAAATGCTTTGAAATTATAAGAAAGAATAGTTTGGGCACTTTCTATACACTTTTCAACTTTTATTTCTTAAGCTTGTTGTGGATGCCCCCTCCCTGGAAGTATTCAAGGCCAGGCTGGATGGGGCTTTGGGCAACCTGGTCTAGTGGGAGGTGTCCTTGCCCATGGCAGGGGGGTTGGAACAAGATGATCTCTAAGGTCCCTTTCAACCTGAACCATTCTATGGTTCTATGATTTGCATGGTAGGTACCTACTGAGACTAGCTTTCATTTTAGATGGAGTTTTCTTCAGTGAAAGCTCTGAAAATCTGAAGTACTATTGATACCATCTTTTTCTTCATATTTCTAAGCTTATGAAGAAGACAGAAAAACATATTTTAATATACACATTTTAAATACAAATCTTTTCATCCGTGATGTGAACATTTATCCTGTTTCATTTGATAGAACTTTAATTCATTATTCAGAGTTGTTGCGATCAGCAGGCAAATGTGTCCGTAGAAAGAAGACAACTCCAGGTTGTCTCAGAGGAAGATGTGATTGCATTTTCTTTAGCAATTCATGTACAGTACATTACATTAAGCATTAACCGTGTTTGTCAGAGACAAAGAAAGTAAAAAGAGGAAAATCTCAGGCTTGGGAGAAAATCTCTTTAGAGGTTTCTGAAGTGTTCAATCACAATTGTTTCTGCAATCTTTTTGCCTTCTTACTTCAACCTCCATAAGGCAAGGGACCTTTTTGTAGTATTTGGAGTATTAGTTTGGTTTGTGAAGATGTACAACTTTGCCACACTTGTGATAGAGAAATTTGTTCTTGTTTTTCCACTATGAGAAATTTTTAACCAAATAACTAATAACATAGAAAATAAACTTTTTGATCTGGCTATACCTGCTATGTATGATATGATACAGATACCTATTCTGTATGATAGGATACAGATATGAAAAGAAAAAAAATTAGGGTTTGCAGACTTTGGCTTAATGAGACAGCAAAGAACGTGGAAACAAAAAAAAGACATTTACCGTTATGCCCTTCTTAACAAGAAAAAAATGATTACTTCCATCTTGAGAAGTTATTTAAAATAATCTTACATTGACTTTTCAATATCTCACCTTTAAGACAGAAGCTTACAGTTCAAATACAAATATTCATTTATTTTTAGTGCATCTGATATTATGGATGTCAAGAACACTTTCTGTTACCTTAAAATCAAATACCTGGCAAAATCTTTTTAGTTGAACATAGCAGTGTTGCATCTACATGAATCTTCATCTATGTGCATCTTCATGAATCTGAATTTTCACCTGTAAGCAAGTTGATAAATTTGTGACTTTCTAAAAATAATATAAAGTTGTATAATCAAGAAAATCAACAAAAAATATGTAGAAGAGTTCATTTAGCGGTGAGTAAGCCTGTCTCAGAGATGATATTTACACTGTTTTTGAAGTCTTGATATCTTCTGTTAATTTTCCTTGTAAGCAGTCAGAATTTGTTCTGACAGAACTAATTTGTACTTCTAGTTGGGCTGTTTAAGAGAGAAGGAGAGATTTGGTTGTGATAGACATTTTTTCTAGTAACAACATCTGGACATTTGTCTGGTTGTTCTATGGAAAGGAACGGGCTCTAATATTGCTTGCATTGGCATCCAAGGAATTGCTTAAGGATCAATGTGTTATGCTCCTGGCTGGGATATGCTGAGCAGCTGGAGACTGTATTCCCTTGATAGGTCTGTCATTGTCAAGAGTTTGTTCAAGTTTATATACCTAAGAATAAAATCTTGTTCAAATTTATCATGATTTCTTCCACACATAAAGTGGCACATACCCTATTATGGTACAAAGAAGCTTGTCCAAATTCATTGGAGTTGAGATATAATGAACTTTTAAGGGGTCCGTAGTTTGACTAACCACAATCCACATATGCAGAATATGCCACAGAAAACTGCTTTTCTATTTTATTCCAATGTTTTATTTCAAAATAAAACTATTTTGAGATAACTTTTACAGTAAAACTGAAGAGGGTAATGACTGAAGTCCGAAAAACTAAAAAACACCACCACAAAGACCTTGAATTTTTAAAGGAAAAAAAAATTTAGTGGAAAAATGTCTGCAAACAGCATAAATACACCACTGTCTAGCTCAGAATGCATGAGAAATGTGCTTATTTCTTTAATCTTTTAATCAAGAGGTCACTTAGAATCTAAAATATATGCTACAGTGTCTAGAATAAACTACAGTTTTATTAAAGGGTTTGCTAAATGCTATTCTATGATATTAAGTGTACAATACATCAGATAAACGTGCAAGCTTACTTATGGACTTTCTTTTTCCTTTAATAAAATTCAAAGCTATTTCTATATATATGAGAACTCAGGTTTTGGGTGAAGGAAAGCATCACGCCTATGAGAGTTTAATATACAAACAGGAGATTGTAAAACAAAATTCTAAGTTCATATACAAATGTTATAAAATACGGATGTTCTTTAAATCTGAATTAATTTAATTATTATCAAGATCATTAGACAGCAAAGATAATATTTCCCTGCAAATTTTCTAATTACGAAGAATACTTTTTAAATGGATTGTCCAAAAACACTGAAATAAACATATTAATTTTCAGAAATGCCAGTGTTGCCAGCTTCAACTGGCTGAATATCTCTCTAAACTTTCTCATACCAGTCATCTCCCGGATTTTATATCTCTTCATTTTTTTTTTTTGAATATAATATATATCTCTATTTGAATAGCAAATAACCATTTTATATTTTGTCCAAACATCCCATGTTTACTGAGTAATAAATGACTTCTTACCTATGGACATGAAAGAACCTACTGTTCAAAATTTCCAATGTGACACAAAAGCATTTGCAAATGTATTTTGATAAAGTTAGTAGTCTTTAAGACTTACAGGAAATTATTTTCCTCAGCAATACATAAATACTACATTTTTAGAGTCATCACTTTCTTAATAAAAGCATTTGTATAGATGTATTATCATGTCTTTGGAAATGAATATTTCTTTTTTATTTTCTCAGGTCTGAATGATTCTACATACGTTATTTCTCTCTTTGAGGTCAGGCACAAATAAATGTCTCACAATCCTTAACAGAGTGGACAGCTCTGATTCTTTAATACAGTCTTATATTCCTAGATGATTACCTCCATAATTGTTTCTACTGTTATAATTTTCTCAGCTGAGAGAATTCCTTATCTTTAGGCATAAAGTGATTATACTAACAATAACAAAGATTCTTTCTGTTTATACTTCTTGTTTTAACCCTTCATTAGTATTCATAATGACTATTCTGTACTGTGTATGTATACAAGTAAAGATTACATATTAAACTAACATACAGGGATTTATGTGAGTGTGTACAATATCTATGTATGTTGTGGGCATCTTGCTCACTATAAGTGGCAGATTTTACAAGCTCTACTTGAGTTGAATTTAACAAAATAATCTTTTTCATTAGCCTTTGCTGCAACAAATGAGGAAGAAATTAGCAACGGCCTACGCTCTTTGCAGTAAGATGGGGAGAGAGTTTGAAGAATCCGTGTGCAATAAATTACCTACAGCAGATGTTGTTCTTCTAAGGGAAATAACATACGAACTAGAGGACATCTGGGAGAAATTCTGCCATTTGGATGGAAACCTTAACATCCTTCCAAGTATGAAATTCCCATGGGTTCAAATCTTAAGTTCATGTGTATAGAAACTGGCAGGACTTGTTATGTTTTCTAAAATATATTAAAACCAAAGGAAGATTTTTCATGCCAGTTCTACAGGGAAATAGTACCACAGTTTTAATTAATGGTTAATAAGAAGCAAAGCTGAGTTCAGACTTAACTTGGAGTGGGGAGAGGAGGGAGTTCTTTCTGATACTGATTTTTTTTCTGTAATAGAAGAATCAATTTGGAAACTAACAACTTCTTTACCTTTATTTAATATGGAAACAATGAAGTTAGAGTATCACGATTAAAAGTCTGTAAGAAATATTGCTATTTCTGCCACTTAAGCTGGTCTGTAGTAAGAACAGGAAGCTTACAGGAGTTAAATTAGATCTGTTTAAGGAAGAGAGTGGATTCTCTTCACTATTTAGTGAAGGGAATGGCCATTTCTTAACAGACTTGCTGTAAGAAAACATGTTTTTTGCTGGACTGAGTAGATAGCACTAGGATAAGTATACAACATAATCAAGGATAAAAATTAAGACATCGTTAAGGCATAAGCATTTATGTAATAAATTAACAGAAAGGATAAAGCTTTCTTTACTGCACATCTGCATCTTTTCTAATTGCACAGTTGCACTCTGGAGATTTTCACTTTTCTGTAAGTTATTAGATATTGACAAAAGCAGCAAGATAAAATTGGCAAGAACAGAAGATGAACTAGTATGATAAACTTACACAATGACGATTTTAGGACCTGCATTTGATTTGTAATAACAATCATAAAATATGCCTTTTCCACCTTCTGTTTGTCTCTAAAACAGTTTGGTGACTACATAACAAATATGTAAAAACAAAAGCTCTTTTAAAGAACTTTTCAAAATTGTATTAAGCTTAGTAATGACTGCTTAGTGATGACTGTGGGAGAGAAAGCTGAGCTCCACTAAAGAAAATGGGTACCTTAAGCCTAACATGCATAGTATTCTTACGGACAGCAAATCAAAAACAAATGATCATCGCTCTCTATTGCCTGTGGAATGATATATGAAAATCTCATTTTGAAGTTAACAAGCTGCATTAATCAGTCTCTCTGGCTACCAAGGGCAGAAGGATTTCTGCCTTTGATAGCAGTTATCTTCTAATTCCGTGCCTGATTATCATTTCTAATGTTTGGACCAAAAATAGGTTAAAGTTATTCTGGAGAAGAGTCCACAGTTTCTGGCAGTCATGAAGGAAGGAAGAATCACTTGCTAGATTTCCGGGGTTCTGACCTGATGATTTTGATTACAGCTAAATCACTAAGTTCCTAAAAGTTTGGATTAGAGGTTTTGCCAGGATTTTGCACACTTAGTTTTGCAAGATGTTTTCCTTATGATACTGCAGTTTTATGCCATAAAGCAAGAAAAAATGAAGTGACTGTCCTCAGGGACATTTGGACAATGGCATCTGAACGACCTTGTCTGTTGTTTCTGGAAGTAGTCCAGTGAAGTTAAAAAGTTATGAAGTTCAGTGCCAGCCTTCATTTTCATCTTTATGTCTTGGCCACGTATGATATTTCTGCTGTTATTTTTTTTTTTAACTGTTCAAGCAGCTCCTTAGGATTGGTTAGCTAGAAGGAAACACAAAGGAAGGAAGGAAGCACATCTCAAAATTATTTCTCCACTCTCTTCCTTCTCAATGTTCTTTTCCTCATTTTGAATTGTTTTGTGTTTCCTTATAATCAAGGAATTTGTATTAATGTCTCAACTTACAGCCAAGGTGATAAGGATGCACGATGGGAGCTCTCTGAACATGAGAGGCAGTCTGATAGGAAACAAAGAACAGTCCTCTAAACTGAAATCCTGAAGAAAATAGACATCTTAAATAGATCTGAAATGTTACTTCTCACATAATATCTGAACAGAAAATTGTTCCTAAATCTGTCTTTTCCTGAAGAAAGTATCACTGACTTTAAAAAATAATTGCCGTTAAATTTTCTTGTCAATGTTGTGATTTAGGCTGCTCATTTTCTACCTTTCCAACAAAGGAGAACAACAGCATAAATTTATTTTTACTTTCAAAACCAGAATAATTAGGTGTAAATTTACTGATTTGTATATGTAAACGCATGTATTCTCTTAAAACAAAGGTACTTGTTATCTACTAATTTCCTAGGCTTCATCACAGCCATTTTTCACATGTAAATCAGTCTCAAGTCTGCGGAGGTAAAACATTCCAGATCTTTTCTCAAAAACTTGAGCCTACTTGTATATATCTGCTCATAATTATAAGAAAAGAAGGAAGATGTGCAATTATTTTTTCTAGTAACAATAGTAGTATGATATTTTTCCAAGGCCATAATCTCCATTTTATTTATAGCCTTAGCAGTGTGAGTAGCATTCATTTGACTTATACAATATTGAACAATATGGACATATTTTAATTTTAAATGTCATGGCATTTAGGGAACATAAACCACAGTAAAGAAAGCTATAGTTATGACTTCACTTCTCTGACAGTTGCAATGCATTTATTCCAGTAAATAAAAGCTTGAATGTCTTTGGATAAATTTCTGTTTAGCAATGGGCAATAATTAATAGGAAATAGAGAAAACACAATACATGCATATACAACTGTTCTATGCTGTGTTGCTAAATAGCTACTTAAAATCACCATCTTATGTCTCCTGAAATTAGCTTTCATCGTTGTATTAAAAGCATACTTATAATATTCAGACACTGTCCAGGTTTTCCTCAAGTGGGTGTATCTCTACACACATGAAAATCAAGGTGCCATAATGTATGCTTTTTTTATGTACTAGTTAACCTTAATCAATACAGGTATCTGCATCAAAGAATTTGCATCAGTGACTACTATCTAACTGTATTCCAGTGCTGAAGGAATACCAGGTACGTTATCTTCTCTGAGGGAGCAGTTTTGAAATTCCGTCCTAACCTCGATAAAGAAAAGGACAAGCACACCTCAGTTCTCACTTTGGACTAGAAAACTTGACCTTGAGATCTGAATCCCAAGGATAGATAGAAATTATTTACCATGAATGTCTCATGCTTTGCAGAGTTTTTGTCCTGTTATGAGATGTCTAGCTCAAGCTGAATGAGTTCTATTCATCCAGATGAATTTACTTCTGTTAGTGCAAATGGGCTTTGCATTAAGTTACAGAAGAATCAGCAGTGAAGACCTGCATTTTCCTTCTTAGGTCTGCATCTCTTGTAAGAGGTTGCTGAAGATATCCTAAGATGCTGTTAAAGGGATCTTCTGTTGGAAAAGTATATGTAAAACCATTTTTTTCCCCAAACTTTGCTATGTATCCTTGCACTGTCATTTTCTTCCTTTATGTTATATAATGGATAATCTATGAACATGAAATAAAGTAATGATTAGCAAGGAAATACAATGCTGGGGAAATTTTGATCAATATGGTACATAATGTGTCTCTTTGTCAGAAAATTGCATACGATCGTTACTTTTTGTCATGATTTTTCTACTATTAATCAGAAGCTTTGGTGACTAAGGAGAGTCTAAAAGGGAACAGGGAAGAAAGGTTGCAGAACCAGAAAACTGAAATTAGAAGTGATATTTAAAACCCCTAAGATTGTCTGCAATTTATGAGAATGCTTTGCTTGATCCTGCAACAGTTAAGCAAATATGTAATATTAAGCATACATGCAGTCCTCATCAATCTGACAATTGAAAATGCTCACGAGTAAAGTTTAACATGGGAGTAAGTTTCTTAACACTGTGGCATAAATTTGACAATTGTTGTTAATCCATCTGAATTCACATTCTTCCTGTTCTCAGTAGTGGTATTCAGTTGATTTTTGCTGCTGGTGAGGCTGGGAATAGAAGACCTAGAAAACAAATATTTAAGTGGTCAAAAGCCAACACAGAAGGCTAGATTTGATATTTTTTCCATCATTCAGTGTCACAAAGAGATTTTAGTAATACTTTAGGTAGAACAAAACAATTAAAAGAGAGAAAGCATTGGATAGAGTTAGGAAGCAGTAAGATCCCAATAAAGTAACAGGATATTTTTAAAAATTTTTGAAAATGTCCACTGATTCCCCCAGCAAAATTCTAAAAGCAAATAAATATTGAGTTTTTGGAAGATTTTTTTTTTTTTTTT
>WBMW01002393.1:0-86103 GCA_013396635.1 Penelope pileata | reverse complement strand
TTTTTTTTTTTTAAAGAAAAGTGTGTTACCCTTCAAAGAAAATATAAGCCTGTTTGAAAATCAGAGTAGTGAATGGTGACCTTACAGGAACATAGACAGATATATTTGAATTCCTCACCTTGGCTGACAAAAAATAATGGCACAGAGCAGCGATCTAAAACGTCAGCCAAAGAGAATGAAATACTTAATGCTGCTTGTCAGAGTGAAAAATAAATTTCTATGAAATTTAAATCTTTCTTGTTTTATTTCTGAAGAAATACATACTATATATGGAAGATAATAGAAGAAAATCAGACTGTAGGAGTGTTTCTTTTTTTTAAATAACTTTAATTCTGTAAGTAATTACAGCAGTGAAATGGATATTTAATCAACAGTAGGGCAGTGAATTTCAAATAGGTACATTAGTTTTCCACAGACATGGAAAGGTTGGAGGGGATTTTAGGCAGAACAAATAATTTAATCCATACTCTCTCTCAGCTTTCTTCAGACTTGTACTTTAAAGTTAGATCTTATTCAGATTAGTAATTAATTACTTAAAATATATTTTCACGTGCACCGTGCTTAATAAAAACACAGAGATAAAGATTAAAGGCTGCACTGAGACCACCTTTTACAACAATGAAACTAGGCATTGCAATTCCTTCTCACTATTAAGGGAAAGGGAAAGGGAAAGGTAAAGGGAAAGGGAAAGGAAAAGGAAAAGGAAAAGGAAAAGGAAAAGGAAAAGGAAAAGGAAAAAAATGTGATATTGTGTGCCTATGAACTACTCATGACTCTTGGAAGAAAGTGTACCTGTGAAGGCTGTATGTTTTGTTGTATAACATTTGAAAATAAAGTTATGATAGCAACTATTATATGTCTGTGTTATCCCCTACACTATACCTTATGATATTGTGTCATGCTTTCGGTATGCCTATATTAAACATTATGCTTTTTTCCTTTACATAAAGCCAAAATAAAGCCACGAAAATGAGCACTTGTTCAGAAGCCAAGTCTATTTTCCTTTAACACTTAGGAGGATATTTTTTACTTTAGAAGAATTTTTTTCCTTTAGGTGGAAATGTTTTACTCAGAAGGTAGTGAGGAACAGGAACAGATTGCCCAGAAAACTTGTGGATGCTTCAGCCCCGGAGGTGTTCAAGACTAGGTTGAATGGGCTCCCAGGCAATTGATCTAGTAGTTGGCAACCCTACCCATGGCAGGAAGATTGGCACTGGATGATATTTAAGATCCCTTCCAACACAAGTATTCTGGTTTGAGCAGGCAGGCCTGGAAACACCACACAGCCTTTTACTCACCCCCCCTCCTCCTCCCAGATGGGATGGGAGAGAGAATCGAGAAATAAGGTAGAACTCATGGGTTGAGATAAAAACTATTTACTAACAGAAGGAGGAAAATAGAGTACAATAACAGTAATTATAATTATATACAAAACAAGTGATTGTACAAAGCAATCGCTCACCGATCGCGACCGATGCTCAGCCAATCCCCAAGCAAATGGGCCCTCCCAGCTCACTTCCTTCCCTTATATTACATGATATCATATGGTATGGAATATCCCTTTGGTCAGTTTGGGTCAGCTGCCCCATTCTTGTCCCCTCCCAGCTCCCTGCAGCCCCCCCAGCCTCTTCACTCTCCTGGCAGAGACATACAAATGTCCTTGGTTCTGTTCAGCGCTGCCGGGTGTTATCAGCCTTGTTTTTCTTCTAGAACCAAAACACAGCTTTGTAGCAGACACTGAGAGAAAGTTTCAGTTAGAAACTAAGACAACAAGCCATTCTATAATTCTATGATTCATTCTATAATAATTCCAGTCTGCATACTAAAGTATAAATTGCACTAAAATTCTAGTGAAACGGACCCTGATCCCTTTAAATATATGATAAAATGAAAAAATTGAAGCCTGATTCCACTTTGGACATTTGTTGGACACTTGCTCTTATTGCAAATTTCTTGATGTGATAGCCTCATTGAGATGAAATATTTTGTTTTAGAAGTATCCTGAGGGGAGCATCACTAGTAGTGCAGTGAATTTCACAGCTACTTATACTAAAGCAGCACTACAGTCTAGACAGTGGTTATATTTAAAATGCAAAACATTATACTCACCTTTTCTCCTGAAAATCAAATGGCAACCTTGACATTTAATGAGATGTTCAGAGAAAGCATTCATAAATATGCAGTTTATGTTTGAGGAGATCAGAACTGGAGATAGAGTTGTGTTAGCGGTAAACAGCTGAAAGTTGATCCAGGCTGGTAGTCATTGCAAGTCACTCCTTGTGATGGCTGATCTGTGACTTCCACACAGTGAGTTGATGATTTCAGCTCTGCTGGAGACCTGTGTTGTCCAGAAAGCTGGTGTCCAGAATTAACTGATAATTTCAGATGAGATAAATCAAAACAAATTATATTATCTTTTTCATTTAAAGTGAAAGTAGGATATGAATTTAAGGGTGGGAGAACATGACTCAATTCAAATCATTGGGACGGTTTCCCTTATCTATATCCCTTTCTGTTCAGTATTTCAACATATGTTTGCTATTTTATATTCTAGGAAGGAAAGGGAATAAATATCATAGAAAATCTGAGGAAACTAAAGAATTCAGACCAAAAGAAAGTGAGACAGAAAGACAAGAAGAATGAAAATAAGTAAACTTTTTATTTAAAGAAGGTTTTTAATACCTTTAACTTTCTTTTACATCATTAATTTTATATAAGCTTTTCTTATAAGCCCATTAAAATTGTGACAATTTTTTTCAATAAAATCTTTTCTTGCAAGGTAATATATTGTGAATCTCTTAAGTCAAGATTGTTCTGCAAGCACGTTTTCAATGAATCTGTCTGAGGTACAACATATTTCCTATGAGAATTTTAAATCATAAGTTATAATTGACAGGTACAAATTATTCTGTGACTCTTAAGGAGCAATAACCATGACATCAGAGTATGAAAATACAGGAGTCCCATGCAATTTTCATAATACAGCAAAAAAGTCATTTCTGATATCTCGCATGAGAGAAAGTGTGAGGCACGCATTCAAGAATGGTACTTTATTTCTATTATACAGTTCAGAATGTGATAGGAAAAATATTTTGTATGCATAAATAAAGTGTTAATTTGCATGAAAAGCCTATTTTGTTTATTGTATAATGTCTTCAAAGAATCTATTTGCATAAAATTGCATAATCTTCATTCACCTCGGTCATGAGTATTTTACTGCTGATTACAGAAGGAACCAGCCTGAAAATGCTGCGTCAGATTCTGATTGCAGTACTCTGCAGGTTCCATTCTGTCTCTGTTTGGTCCTGCTTTATTTAGAAGGAACAGTGGCAAGTTTATACAAAGCTGCTCCCTCAACAGAAATAATCCTCTTCCTTGAATATGCAATAGAATACATGTATTGGTCACCCTCTGCCTTTGACTTTGATGCGGATACAGTAGAGCTCTGCCTGATGACGATCTCCAGTCTGCATGTGTGGTCCTCTCCAAACATGAATAAGTGAGAATAATATGCAGAAAATCTTTATGCATTTCTTTATTATCATAATCATGCCCCATCCTTGGAGACATTCAAGGTCATTCAAGGTGGGACAGGGCTCTGAGGAACCTGACCTAGCTCTATATGTTGATGTTCATCCCAGGGAAGTTGGACTAGATGACCTTTAAAGATCCCTTCCAACTCAAACGATTCTATGATTCTATGATCTAATATACGAGCCTAATTAATTTTGAAAACACAATAGAAATTTGAAATTTGATGGAACTGCTCTGAAATAGTGAATTAGGTATTCCAATAGCTTTTCCGGTTCCTGGCAATTCATATCTATTCTATCCTGTGACAGGACATTAAGTCTTTAGAAATTTCCAGCTAATTGAAGACTATGTATTTATTTATTTAAAGTGTATCATACTCTTTAATGACCTTCCAATAACATCAGATGTTAAATCCTGCAAACCTGACAACATCATTCTAGTAAGATCAAAACCAAAATAGAGACAAATATGAGAATATGAGGAAGAACTGAACATGAGAAAGAACTACAGGTATATACAAGAGTTTTGTGGTTTTCTAGGCCTTCTGTAGATGAACTGACACTGGAAAATGCAAAATCTCCTGAGGGCAGCTGGAAGCTCACAACATTTAAATATTTTATGCATAGATTCTTAGGATGCCAGCTCAGATTATTTCTGTTAGCTTTTGTTGTTTGTTGTTATTTTTTTGAATTGTGGGTTCTTTATTCTTTAATTTTGTATATTCGGCCATTAACATGGGAGAAGGAGATAGTTTCTCCATATCATCTTTGCTGTATAACTGCAACTTTGTCATTCTAAAGGAAATGATTGCATGGCTAGGTCTATTTAAAACCTTTTGTGTTTTAATTGCCTTCCTGATTTTGTCCTCATAGGCGTACTTTCTTTTCTCTTTATTATAAATGAATAGCTCAAGGATTTTTGTAAACGCTACACAAAAATGGAAGGGAAGGGAAAAGAAAACAAATCCTTTCTCTCTTCATCAGGAAAAGAGGCTAAGACAGAGCTCTCTATCCAAGCAGCCAAAATTGGGTCTCTGCCATTAGAAAAAGAAGAGGTAACCTTAGCAACCTCATTTATTATTATGTCTTTGGAGATTAAAAGTGACTTTCTTGGCTCAATGGTTACCGGAGTGTCATGGTTTGATCCAGCAGATAGCTAAGTTTCACACAGTTATTCACTCCCCCTCCCTCCTCCCCAAAAGGGATGGGGGAGAGAAGTAGAGAAAAATTCAGTAAAACTCGTGAATTGAGATAAACACTATTTACTAGGACAGTAAAGAAAGTAAAGGAAATACCAGTACATACATATATATATACAAAGAGGATACACAGAGCAAGGGCTCACAGCCAACAGCGACCCTTCCTCCCGGCTAACCTCTTCCGTAAAAGGCAACAGGAAGTCCAAAACACCGATCACATGGTGTTATGTGGTATGGAATAGCTCTTTGGTCAATTTGGGTCAGCTGCCCTGGTCCTGTCCCCTCCCGGTTCCCAGCTCCTTATGGCCCCCTAACTCTTTCACTGGCAGAAGAATGTAGAACTGAATATGTCTGTAGAATTTTGTTTGTTTTGTTTTGTTTTTAAAGTGGCATACTTCGGCAATAATATTTGTGAATAATAAAAAAATAGGGTGTGACCGTTCAGTTATAAAGAGAGAGCAGTCTGAAAAATTATAAATCCATGCTAATTCATGTTAACCTCTAGTGACACTGTCTGCCTTAGCTGAAATTTCTTAGGTACTACTTGCCAGATAGAGTCTGTCTTGTAAGAGTCACAGCCCAATGAATGTCTCCAGTGAATTCTGTTAAATTTTCTGCAAATGGAGAAATCCCATCTAGGAAATGAAGGGGGGTGGGAGAAGTAACAGTTCTATTTCTGTTCTTCCAAGCCACTGACTTCCACAGTCTGTGGGATTCCATTTCAGGTAGAAATATCTAAAAACATTTGATCATTTTTATAGGAGGTAGGCATAGGAGTTTCTCAGATAGTCAAGAGAGATTTAGTCAGTGAAGCTGATAGATCCCAGCATATCCTGCAGCACAGTAGACTGGCTGATGCTTATTTTAAGTCCGTTGCTCTCCTATTCCTCTATAATTCACTGTTTTTGTATTAAAGATACTAGATGGTACATCACTGTCCAGTCTGTTGATATCTACTTCTGATCATGTTGTACATGAATTTGTCCAATGGAAGTCAGCAGGTATAAGAGTTGCCTTGGGACAGATGGTTCAATTCAGCTGCTGCCTCACAGGCTCTAGGGTCTGCTAAGATGCCCTAAGGTATTATTAATTCTCTTCCTGCTTCTCCAGACAGCTTTGGTCTCCTGTTGGTCCTCTGTCATGTGGAGATTTCACAGAACCTGTGAGATCTCAAATAACCACAAAAATCTGTAAGATCAGTTTTCTGTATGCAGATGTCTAACATCTTTAAGACGTCCCAAGGTAATCTACTTGGCTTTCATATGCCCAAGAGTGTCTTCTAGGGGCACTCTGCTGCTGCTGACATTCCTTTCCAAATTTTTCACATACACATAGGGTGCCTCAGATGGCATTATATGTATACAACAAATATAAGACTATACTAAATAAAATTAATGGAGCATACAGAGCATTTCATTTTATCCTGAATTAGACAGCTACTGGGTGGTCCTCTAGATTGTTTTCTATATTTTTGATAATATCTCCAGTGAAACAGTGAGAGCTTAAGAATCTGCCCCAAGCTTAGAGACATCTTTCTCCCGCTTCTTCTCTTTGGAAAATGTTCATTTTCAGAAAAGTGCATTTCTGGTGAAAAATTATTTGCACAAAAACTCCCTTTCGTTGGACCTAACAATCAGTTTGAAGGCTGTGGAAGCTGAATCATTCTGCCAGATGATATGTTATTACTAAGTTGCTTGTCTGTGTATTATGTAGGTTTTTAACTTAGAGTTTTGCTCCTGACAAACTGTACTGATGTTACCACCTTTGGCAACAAACACTACTCCTGTTGAGATAGCTCATCATCTGTCGTCAGGGTGATGATGATTTGTTTGTGGACAAGCATGCATCCAAATAGCTGAAGACATGGCTGCAATAAGGTTACTTCTGATAGTCCTAAATTGCAGTCAGAATGAGAAGCACAGAGTTCATTGGTTGTGTGCTGCATATGAAGGAACAGTAGTAGTGTTTTTCACGCAGTAGTGTTCCTGCACTTGTTCTTGAATGTCAGTTCTATTCTGGAGATATTTGGCTTGACAAGTTGTCTTGGTATCATAGATCAAAATCTAGTTTGAAATAATAAGAATGTTCCTCTTTGACCAGGGTAAAGGTAATGAGGACCATCAGAGTCAATATTGTTTTCTCTAGTTTTACAGAATTTTCTGCAATGTGGCAGGCAATGTAGAAGTAGAAAACATAGCAGACGATATGGTACAAGGCCCTTGTCACCAGAAGATGCTGTGATTTACACAGGTTCAAGGGAAGCCTGAGCTGTGGATTGGGAAGAAAAAACATTGTCTATTTCTGGAAATAAGCACTGAAAGAATACTCAGGGCAAATAATGTATCTGCCATATTCTTATTCATTCAGAGGAATATGCTTATGGCTATAACTTCACACACACAGAGCTAGATACACTTTCTGCTCTGACATTTCGCATTCAGTTTAATATTATTAAGTTCCACCATACTTTTTATGATATATTCTTTAAATCCTTTCAGAGTGGTTATAAAACTACTTTTAATTCACCCTGGACCTTGGCTTTTAGCCAACATAAAATTATTACAGTCTGTAAGTGTTCTATAAAAGATATTTACATTAGATTTATTGTGTGCATTAAATATCCAGAAAAATTAACCCCAAATAGACCACATTGAATAATAAGAGTTTAATGTATGAGTTTAATGCTATTTTAACCCTCTAAATTCTTAAAATCTCAAAAAGATAATTCTATAACTAGATATAGATGTATTCAAAGGTTTCATTTCAAGTTGTAAATATCAACTTCAGCAAATCTCTTGATATGCTGATAGATAATGAACATGAACAATTAGAAAAATCTATTTTCTTTTCTCTTGCATACATATAAAGGAATTAGAACATTATGATTTTGATCTACAAGTAGAAGCCCACTAATCTGAATTTCACTGCCAGAAGGAAGTATCTGTATAAAGTTTATCTAGATTTAAAAGAGAAGTAATAGGCTGATGGAGCTTTTAAAATGCATATATTTTTTCTGAGTATGATCTCAGTTTTTTTCCAGTTTTGTTGTGTGATAAACAAAATATTCCTGTTGTTCTAAAAACTGCAAGTGTATTTTCCTGTCCTAAAAGATAACTAATTAAGAAATTAAGAAAATACATAGAAAAGGATTTGCCCTTTCACCAGGTATACTAAATTGTAATTCTTATTTGTTAATCGAAAGATTCTTGGAGATAATAATGTTTCAGTTTATTTTTAAGTAGTGTATCTAGAAATTGATGTTTAGGACAGATGATTCCTACGTGTTTTAACCTGAGAATGAGATAGGCCAAAAACAGACAGTGAGATAGGAGAATTTGGTTCAATTATATAAATGGAAAATGTAGGGGTAATGCATTTGGGCAGGTTAACCATGGCATGTACTTTAAAATTTTATTAAAAAACTGACCATTTAATTTGACCATTTACAGTTAGTGTAATTAGGAAAATGAAGGATAAAGGACCTTAGGGATCATGTAGGATTCAAAAGGCAATTTTATTGCTTTTCTCTCCCACTGCTAGGTAGGCTACTCTGCCATGCTCTCTGATGTTATTACTACCCGTTTAATCCTACCTCAGCACAGCTCAGAAACACTGGGCTTCATTTTACATTAACAGCAAAGTGGACCCTGGTTTAATATGCAAAGAGACTATAAGGAGCCTCAGGAGATCTTTCAACAGACTGCTCTAGTCTAATTTCCCCTTTCATTCATCATCTTTTTTAGATTGGAGATTCTTTACTTCCAAACCACTTCCAAAGAAAACAAACAAACAAACAAAAAAACAAAAAAACCTGATAAGCAGAGGAACATTAAGTATATTTTTCAACTAGTTTCAGCAGCAAATATCCAAATGCATTTGTATTAATTGAAACAGAGATTAAAATTTTGTTTTTCAAGATTATGTTTTCTAAGTGTTTCGCTGAACCAATTATATGCACAACAGAGGAAGAAAACCTCTGCTGGATATGTAACATCTAATATGAAACAGTGATATTCCTGCAGAGGAAAAAATAAATGCAAGAGAACAACTTGCTTTGAGCAAGCTAGAAGTGAATTATAAGGATAGAAAGAGAAGAAAATCATTTAACTTTACAAGTAAAGATACCTATAAAAAGTCACCTACCCCTACATTCCTTGTAATTTGCATTCATTTGTACATGATAATGTATAACTATTCTGAGAAAAAATAAAAATAGCTTGAAGTACCTTCAGTAAAAGGAAATGATTTTTAAAAGATTTTTGTTTAAAAAACACAGCAATGTTTATGAAGGGATTTTCTAAATGTGGACCATCTGGTTACTGTGACAATTTGAAGGTTATTTTTATTTTAGTTTAGTAAGCCCAGAATTAACTGTTCTGGCCATCACTGATAGTATTAGATGTTGCACATAGTTTTGAAAAATATTCTCCATTCCTATTGGAATTACAACTCTTGTAACGCTAAGGATTATAATTCAGTGATATTAAACAGTTCCAATAGTCTGAATTATCTGATATAAACATATGAATACATGTTATGTTTATTTAAATACTTCCATGTATCTGCTCAAACCAGCAACTAGTCACAATTCATATCTCACAAATGAAGACTTCTAGGTTTTCTCCACAGAATAAAGAACAGACTGAAATGTCTAGAAAAGAATCTGAAAACTCCTTTTAGCACATCATCCTTGGCACCAAGACAAATTCTTTGGTTATTTGGCTCTAATCTTGCAAAGGGAAGTTTATACACATGGATTTCTATTAACTTCAAAGGGATGTTGCACAGTCACAAGAAAGCTTGGTTTGTTTTCCAGGACTGTCAACCTATATGCAATTGGAGCCAACGTGTCAGAAAGAATAACTGGAAACGATCTAGATTTACACCAGAGAAAATGTGTATAGAGTTAGACTTCTGTTGGTATCTAAATCTCATCTCTGCACATTTTAACAAGGAGGATTTAGAAAGAATTCCAGTACAGTTCATCTTTTCTGAATAAAATTGATTCATGTAGTTGAAGCCCCAGTCAGGGTTGTTAGAGTAGCTAATTTGAAGATAAATCTCACTTTTAAGGAAATGTTTGGCCCTTGGATGCACACATGCAACTTTCATTATGTTAATAGAAGTCACATTCATGCATCCAAGGGCAAAATTTGTTCCTCAGCAAAATGATGTAAAAAAAGCAGATAATAAAGTGCATCAGTGTAGTAAGGAAGCTAACTGCAAAGGAAGGATTTCCATTGGGTTGTGCCTTCAAATGACTGAGAAGGAAATAATAAATATAACTTACTGACTTTTAAAAGCTAGATCCTTCCATGTGTAAAATGAATTTTATTCTCATTAAAAAAAATTGTTTTACAAACAAAACAAAATGAAAATTAAACTGGGGTTTATAGATTCTTTCTTTCTCTTTCTTTCTTTCTCTTCCTTTCTTCCTTTCTTTCTACCTTTCTTTCTTCCTTTCTTTCTTTCTCTTTCTTCCTTTCTTTCTCTCTCTTTCTTTCTCTCAATCTCTCTTTCTCTCAATCTCTCTTTCTCTCAATCTCTTTCTCTCTCTCTCTCTTTCTTTCTTTTCTTTTCTTTTCTTTTCTTTTCTTTTCTTTTCTTTTCTTTTCTTTTCTTTTCTTTTCTTTTCTTTTCTTTTCTTTTCTTTTCTTTTCCTTTTCCTTTTCCTTTTCCTTTCCTTTCCTTTCCTTTCCTTTCCTTTCCTTTCCTTTCCTTTCCTTTCCTTTCCTTTCCTTTCCTTTCCTTTCCTTTCCTTTCCTTTCTTTTTCCCAGGTGGATGAAGAAATGTGGAAAAGGCTGGGGAGTCAATAGCTTATTAGTAGACACATTCTCAGAAATACAAAATGCTGTGGAATATTTCAGTATATTCTTTTAAATAATGATAACATTACATTTACTCATGCTACTTGTTGCTTTACGTAAGTAGGAGAGAAGTTTTACAGAAAGCTCTGGCATGTGTTAATTTCTGCAGTGAAAAACAAAGTGCTGTTTACTTGCTGTACTAAACATGAACTGACATTGGATGAAATGAGCTCAACATAGTATGAAACACTAAAATGTTTCAGCCCATTCAGTGGAAAATATAGGGAAAGTATACTGATTATCTCAAAACACCATATTTTGGCTCTGACTCAGAACAAACCCAAACCAGTATTCTTGTTTTCACATATATAGCATTGAAAACCAAGGCATTCTATTTCTAGCAAAGTGCTCTTTTTCCAGATTTTTAAAAATTCTTTTACCTGTCCCTTATTGTAAAGACAGAGATCTAAATCTCTTCAGCTGGGCATCCAATGGTAAGTGAAGTAATTAATGTCTTTCTTCCCAAGTTTTTTGCCGAGATAGCCCACCTAACTTTTCTCAACAGAAACCAGAAGGATTTGAGAAAGAAAAAGCAATCACCAGACTTTAATGAGAAACAAAACAAAAACAAAAAAAAAAAAGGAAAAAAAGGAAGAAGAAAAGATTAGAAAATGCCATACCATCTATATTATTTTTGTTTCTTGGTTTTTAGCTAGTAGTCTACTGTGTCATAAAAGGTTAGACAACTTATTTCCTTACATTGTTTGTTGCCTCCTGAGATGAAAGCAAGAAAGACCACACATTTTGAAGCTACAGTTCCCATATCTATTGTGAACGTGTTTATTCTCTTGAGTAGGAAGAAACTTTTGTTGATATTTATTTTAAAAAGGACTGCTGATCTTAAATATTTCAGGGAAGCAGCAGCTACTAAGAAATACAAAAGCGGAAAGAATTATAGGACAAAATAAACTGTACACTGGTGCAACTTATATTTTGAGCTTCCTGGAGGCAGCTGAAATCTTTTTTCTTGCAATATATGCAAGAAAATATCATGTTATGGTAGTAGCAACTGGGACAGTATAAATATATACTGGCGGAAATAGGTAAGTATGTGAATTTTCTCGGCAGTCTTGATCATGATTTTTTTCTGAGCTTCTTCTAATACAATATCAGATATGACCCACCCCACCCAACACAATGTTCACCAATCTTACTCAGAACTGCTCATTTCTAATGTGTAAAGCACATCAGTATTGACCAGCACCCGGAGCTAGACCACTAGGTGCCATAGAAATGTTTTCAATAATAAGCAAAGCCATATCATTATTCACATTTTCCAATCACTCGCAATTTCTAGTCATTTTCATTTTAGTAAGATTTTGCGATGAGTGTAGATTTAGTGGGGCATATAAATAATGCATTACCCATTAACAGACTGCACGCTGTTTTAAACCTTTCACAGTTTTGCAGAGAGATTTTTCCAGTGACATACTCTGAGTTACTCTCTGCATAGGTTAAGACTGAAAAGTATTGGTAGGAAAGTACTCTCACAAAGAGTAGCTTTATTCACAGCTAGTGTATTCCCCTTCCTAGAGTTTACAAGTCCCTTATCTAGCAAGAGAATCTCTCTTATTTGCAGTAAGAAAATCTTTTCACTTCAGGAAAAATATTACTGTTAGCAGGTTTGATTGAGCCCCTAGAGATTCTCTTTTCTCTCTTTTCCTATACTTTGTATTTTACAGACAGCTAAAAAACACACTCTAGGCAGCCTGGAGAAGGTCATCCAAATGGTCAAATGCAGTAAATATACCAGACCTTGCTTTGTGAAATCTAGCCTGATGGGAATCAAATATTTTTGTCTGCTTTTACCTCATCGTGTTATATAGTTGGTAAAACAGATACCTTAAAACCAAACAACATTTATAGCAAGCTATTTTTTTATTGTTCTTTACTCTCTAGAGTACTCTAACCTGAAGTTTCAGTTTAAGAGAATTTTTAACAGTGATAAGTTTGATGAAATCTTTTCTTTAAAAGCAAAAAAAAAAAGGCAAAAAAAAAAAAAAGCAAAACAAAACCAATGTGAGACAGTCTTGTAGAAGCAAATATAACTTCCAGACAGTTTGGAAAAATAGCCCTGAGGTTATTAAAGAGATATTTTAAAAGATTTTCTTAAATTTTGTTGAATTTCCCCTTTTCTTGTTCATATATTCCAAATATAAAAATATATGGAAAAAAATAGGGATCACAGGTAGGAAAGATGTGTTACAAAACAGAAATGAAATACATGATATTTTAATTGATAAAATTGTTTGTCATACATATTAGTCTCAGGAAACAGTCTTCAATAAAACTTGGTCTCCATGCATGAACACTTAAAAAATGATAGTTAAACTTCTATCTGTGGTTCATTAGCTGCAAGGAAGTCCTACAACATCAGCTATCATTATTTCTGTAGTACTACCCTGAAAATCTGAAGTGAGATAATTAAGATCTTGACTAGCTACTGAGGAAAGTTTCAGATAAACTTTATTATTAAGCAATAATAAAAAATAAAATGTCTTGACATACTACAAAATCATTTGCTTTTGTATACATGTATAAACACACAAAAGTACATATGCTAAACATGCACACATGTTTTTTAAATTGTGCTTTGCTGTATCAAGAAACTTCAAAAATCTTCAACAGCATTTAACTAGTGGCATAAACATCTGGTCTCTTGACTTAAACAGTGTAGAGATCAGGGTTAATAGCAGATTTTGGCATAGTCTTTTCCTGAAGATACAGGTGCCAAAATGTTAGAAAGTTGCTTTTCAACACTTGCAGGTGTGAAATGTTGAATATGTTGCTATAGTGACTGAATAAATAATAGAAAAAACATGGAAAATGCACCGTACTGGGAGTCAAGATTGGCAGCCAGGCAAAATTCTTCATCTCGTTAAGGCAGAGCATTTTTACATCAATCAAAAAGCCATATTCCAAGGAAAGGGAAAGGAAAGGGAAGGGAAAAGGAAAGGGAAGGGAAAAGGGAGAGGAAAGGAAAAGGGAGAGGAGGAAAGGAAAAGGGAGAGGAAAGGAAAAGGGAGAGGAAAGGAAAGGAAAAGGGAGAGGAAAGGAAAGGAAAGAGGAACACAGTTTAAGAGATTACAGACTTTCTGCGTCATTTTTCATACACCATTGTTTTAGGAGAGAAAACAAGGAAGATCAGACTTCCCTTTGAAGATTTCACTCTTCCACATCCTTCACAGGATGATCTTTTTCATTCTAATGACCTTCTTCAGGTGTGATGAAATTGCCAGATGTTTTGATCTTCTCATATGTACCTTGAAAATGAAATAGTAGAATTTCAAAGTCAAATATACTATTTTTATTACTATTTTTATTATTCATCCTGAGCTGGACTGCTCATTAATTAACATGGTACATCTCTCCTTATTGGCAATTGTTTATGACAGTCTTTGACACAGTAAGAGCTGTCAGTTCAGTTATATACCATGCTGTATATTTGTGGTCCTAGGGAAAGACCACAATTTGAGTTATTTGATAATTTCAGATTTTCAGAGTAAGTAATCCCATTAATAACTCATGATGGAGAATAAAAAGCTCGACAAGTAAAATATTTTTACAGATAGAAGTTTCTTCACATAAATTATGTGATTTTACATTGGGATACATCTGGATGATATAGATTGGGAACATGGAGCAGTATTTGAGTTTTCCATTTTTCTCCTCTTTCTCTAATATATACTGACATATTTATTTACTGTTTATTATGCTCTTGAAATAATGCATCTTACTCAAATTCAGCCCCAGCAGAAGCTCTGCAGGTTTAAGAAGTTCTCAGGATCCTGTGACTGGCAAGTTGTCAGAAACACATTGTGCATGAAACTAAACACAATTTAACTGCTATTTAGTTTTCATTAACTGTTACAGGAAGTGTTCTTGAGTGTGAATGGCTGTTCCCATAAGGCCTCTTGAAGCCTTATGTTATCATGATTTTCTGAATCCAGTAAATTTTCATAAAGTTTATAACATTTCAGAGAGATATTGAGCTGTTTCAAGAACAATTTCCACTAACAGCTGTCAGAAATAGATTCACTTGTTGTGTAAATCATGCCTCTACCTAAAGCTGACAATGCTTGCATTAAACTGGTATAATGAACTTCATTCAGGAAAGTATTTTTGGATTGATTGTGCCCACCTGCCATATTTTAAATTTGATTTTTCTGGAAGCATTTTTTTTCCTGATTTTTAATCTTTTTAAATTATTGTTTTATTTTTTTCATTATATTATTCAATATTTCACTTTAATAGAAAGTCAAAGGGCTCAGAATGAAGGAAAACATTTTGACTGCCCTGTTTCTAAATTGCATCTACAGTAAAATGGGATTGATTTGCTTTTTGCTTGAGGTTACTTTTTTAAGAATCTTGTTCTTACTAATCATCCCTAAATTTATGAAAACTGAAAATCTTCATAAAATGAAACTTTTGTACTTAAAAGCAGCTAAGTAATAATGTTCTTAACCCTACAATAGCATGTTCATCATTATTTGTCAAAACAAGAATGTGATTTATTAGTACAATGGAAGTCAGTTTACAAGAGGGAAGACAAAAAGATGCTATTAAGTGGGAAAGAACCAATTTTTTATCCTATACTATCTTTCTTCAGTATAGTTTATTTTGCTTGCAGGCTGTTTTTCCAATAGGAGGCTGGAGGGTGGGGTGGAAGTCATTGCAAAGGATACAGACATCCAGTTAAAGAAATAAGTTTTACATTTACTTACAAAAAAAAAGCAATAAAATAATCAGTGAAACAATTCAGCATGCAAAACAAGCATAGAAAAGAACAAGGTAATGCACCTAATCATTACTATGTGAGATTACCTATAGTGATTAAGAATGATACATCACCAATTGCCCCAGTATTTTACCGTCATCCAGATCCACAGTCACTGGGAAGCCCCAGTTGCAGTGAGGATCTGGAGAGCCTTTCCTGGAAATTGGGAGGTCCTGCACAGTGTGTCCACTCCTAGGTGAGGTCTCCAAAGTTGCTGCAAGAGGGTCCAGCTTTTATACAGTTAAATAAACAAGTCTACGTGACAGGTGGAAAATCTGGTTTCTCACCATTGAGTTGTTTAAACCCAGGACCTGGCCAGAGTCCCAGACTCAATCAACCAAGATATTCAATTTGGCTCTCTAGTGATTTATATGTACTTTACACTAGAAGATAGATAATATTGGTATGCGTTTACAAAGGATATGTGCAAAATCATAACTGTGTTCGTCTGAAGGTTAACTCTAATTCAAGGCCCCAGTTACCAGGTCTGAAGGCCTTGAAACTGAGGCCTTCACATATCACGGACAGATTGATATCTTAGGAAAACTCTTTTTGCTTAAACGGAAAGGGCTTAGCCAACACCTCCTTATTATCTACTGACAGCCGGAAAGACTTGATACATGACTTGATACACATAGTATTAACTGAATGCTGGCTGCAATCATTTGGAACCTTTCCAGCTATGTTTGAACTACACAATGGACAAAGGACTCATTTGAAATGCAGATGCAGCATTTTTGTAACCCTGTGTCTATAGGCAAGGCTGGGCTGCCTAGTAATGCCTTTTTAATATTAGCATTTAATGTACCAGTGTTTACTTATGTCAGTTACCTGCTATGTCAAGAATAAATTTGGAAAGGGATATTCCATATCGTATGACATCATGTGAACTATAAAACTGATGTGAGTTAGCTGATGAGGGGCTGCTGCTCGGAGACTGGCTGGGCATTGGTTGGTGGGTGGTGAGCAATTGCTTTGTGCATCACTTATTTTGTATATAATTATAATTACTGTGATTTTTATTCTATTTTTCCTTTTTCTGTTTTAGTAAATAGTTTCTATCTCAATCCATGAGTTCTACCTTTTTTTCCAATTCTCTCTCTCATTCCAGCTGGGAGGAGGGGAAGTGAGTGAAAGGAGTGAAAGGTTTTGTGGCATTCAGCCGCTGCCGGCTCAAACCACAGTGATATCATAGGGATTTAGTTACAAATTTGACTCATTTGACATTCTGGAATATACTGTAGGTGTAATACAGCAAACATTATCTGCATCACGCATTAATAATTTGTTGGGTGATAAGCCTGCAATATTTGCATTAAAAATATTGTCAGGATTTTTCTACACGAATATTCTGATGTTATTACACTGTGATGTACAACAACCTAAAGTAAACTTTAAACATCATGTTGTGAAAAGAAAGTAAAAAAAATGAAATAACTGAGGCATTAAGGGAAATCACATTTAACACTTAAGACTTACAATTATTTTAAGAAGATAAAATTGAAATTAAACTCAGTATCAGCAACAATTTTTAAATGACAAACAGTAAGATTCTTATGATTAAATACTTAGCATGAACTTTAAACCAGAAGGTGATCAGAAAGTGAACTTCCAATTAGAGACTATGATCAAAAAGCATTCATAACTGAAATTGCAAGTGGGCATCGGATTGTTCAATGATTAAGACAATAATTAAGGAATTTCTATCTAATGCATTAAAAGAGAGTGACTATTCAGTCCAGTCATTCATTTTCACTTATCCATGGAAATTTGTGTGGTTAAAACATATTATTTCTGCTCAAGCATAGAAAGTATTACAAGATCACTTAAGTAATTATTAATATCATATACTACCCAAATATGTATTATCAAGAAAATATTTTAAAATTCATTTTAAAATTGATAGAGTTTTTGCAGGTTTCACTGAAAGAATGCTTAAAGGGATAAGAAAAATATCTATTAGCAGACGAACATGTAGAAAACTTACTGGTGTTCAGTGCTTCCTGATGTTCAGATGGAATTTCCTGTGTTTCAGTTTGTGCCCATTCCCTCTTGTCCTGGTACTGGGTGCCACTGAAAGAGGCTGGCTACATAATCTTCCTTCAGTTGTTTATATATATTGATAAGATTCCCCCTTTAGTCTTCTTTTCTCTAGGCTGAACAGTCATTCATCTAAATCTTTTCTCATAGGAGAGATGCTCCACTCCCTTTCTCATCTCATTGGCTCTTTACTTGACTCTTTTCAGTTGTTCCATGTCTCTCGCACTGGGAAGTACAGAGCTGGACACAGTACTCCAGGTGTGGCCTCACTAGGTCTGAGTAAAGTAGAAGAATGAACTCCTTAGACCTGCCTACTTTGCCTAATGCAGCCCAAGTTACCATTAGCCTTCTTAGTTGCAAGGACACCTTGCTGGCTTATATTCAATTTGGTGTCCACCAGGATGCCCAGGTCTTTTTCTGCAGAGCTGCTTTCCTGTCAGGTGGCATCCAGCAGGTACTGATGCCTGTGGATGTTCCTTCCCAGATGGAGAACTTTACACTTTGCCTTGTTGAATTTCATGAGACTTCTGTCAGCCCAAGCCTCGTTTTCTTTCTTGAATAATAAATATTGACACACAGAAGACCAGAGTTCAGTTTGGAATGGATTGACGTCTGTTTTTGGAACGAGATATCTATGTTGAAGTTACAGTAAACTCTGATGGAGCAAATATAATATTTTCCATGCTGAAGAAGCAAAGAAGAAAATACTGCATTGAAGTTGATACTTCAATAGTAAAACTTTAGAATAAAATAATTATTTGTGCACAAAAGGACATGAAAGGAAAAAAAAAAGCAACCTTTAATGATGCTGGAGCTAAGTTTCATTTTTGGCCCAGTTAGAATATTGCTTCTTCTCTTTGTGTGGACTATACAGACTCAAAGTTTTAAAATTTCTTCCTCACTGCTTAGCTCCTGAAGTCTTCCTTAGCAATCAGAAATAGCTGATAATGACCTTACCTGCAGTTCCAGATGCTTCACTTTAAGTGAATTATTGAATCTGTTATGGTTTAACCTTAGTAGGCAGCTACATACCACACTCTTGTGGTGGGATGAGGGAAAGAATTGGAAAAATAAAAGTGAGAAAACTCATGAACTGAGGTAAGTACAGTTAGGTAGAGCTGTGCACATAATCAAAGAAAATCAAGGCATTCATTCTCTATTTCTCATTGGCAGACAGATGTTTGGTCATTTCCAGGAAAGCATGTTTTTCTGGAAAACTTTTTCACTTTGAACATCCACTCCTTCCTCTTTCTTTACCTCCAGATTTTACTTCTAAACATGATAACACATGATATGGAATTCATATGTATTCATCCCAGGGTACTCAAAGAGATGGTTGGCATCAACACAAGATATCTGTTATTATTTTCCAAAAGTCTTGGGAATCTGAAAAGGTAAAGCTGACTGGAAACTGGCAAATGTCATAGCAATTTTCAAGAAGAGCAAGAAAGAAGACCCTGATAATTACAGTCTTGTCTGTCTCAATTCAACGTCTGATAAAATTATGGAGATTATTCTGAGAGTTACTGAAAAACACTCGAAAGACAACGCAGTCATTAGTCACAGCCAACAAAGATTCATGAGGTGAGATTCCTATTTAACAAACTTAATTTCCTTTTATGACAAGGCCACCCATCTAGTTGACCAAGGGAAGCCAGCTGATGTTATCTTTTGAGATTTCAGTAGCACTTTCAACAGTGTTGCTTACCATATCCGTCTGCACGAAATATCCAGCATATGGCTAAACAAAAACATAATACAAATGAAGGACTTGAAGGTATTCTATGTAAGTTTTTGGATGACACTAAATAGGAAGGAGCTATTGACTACCCTAAGGGTGGAGAGGCTTTGCAGACTGATCTTGACAAATCAGAGGGCTGGACAATTGCAAACTGCATGAATTTTACCAGGAGCAAGTGCTGGATTCTGCACCTTGATGCAATGCTGGATATATGTACAGACTTGGTGACAAGAAGCTGGAGAGCAACCCCACAAAATGGAATCTGGGAGTTCTGATTGATGGCAATTTGCATGTTAACAAACGGTGTGCATTGGCAGTGAAAAGGGTCAACCATCTCCTGGGGTACGTCAAGCACAGCATTGCAAGCTGGTTGAGGAAGGGATTATTCTCATCTTGTCTGTGCTGGTTTAGCCTCTGCTTGAGTACTGCGTGCAGTCTTGGATGCCACAATTTCAGAACAACATGCAACTACCAGAGAGCATCCAAAGAAGGCCTCCTTTGGATGGCGAGGCATCTACAGGGGAAGAAGACATAAGGAGTGGCTGAAGCAACGTGGTTTGTTTAAAGAAGTGGAGACTGAGCCTTATGGTAGCCTACAGCTTCATCATGAGGAAGAGCAGAGAAGGCAGGCACTGGTTTCTTCTGTCTGGTTACAGCAACAGGACCTGAAGGAACAGCATGGAGTTGCATCAGGGGAGGATGAGGTTGAGTATTAGAAAACATTCTTCACCAAGAGGGTTGTTGAGTACTGGAACAGGCTCCTTAGAGAAGTGGTCACAGCAGTGATTTAGGAAGAATCATTTGGAGAATTCTTCCAGAAATATGGTTTGTTTTTAGGGTGGTCCTGTGTGAATCTGTAAGCTGGGCTTCACTGTACCCTTGTGAGTCCCTTCCAACTCAGGATATTCTATGACTTTCTCATTCTACAGCATCTAAACAATTTAAAAACTGTTGTATCTTTTTCTGCAGAACTTTTCTACTTAGAATGTAAGCAGCTTTCTGTCGTTTGTTATTTATAGTAATGTTTTCAAAGAAATTCTTTTTCAATATAGGATTTTCTAATCTATATTCTAAGCCTCTCTAATGTTTTTTTCCCAAGTATCTAAAATTTTACTGCTTCTAGTACAGTTTTCCTAGTTGTGCACCTGACTCATTTTTATAATTACAGCTAAGGAATCTGCATGTCTTTCCTCAAGTGTAATCTATGAGACCTACATTGAGTTCTCCCTGCTCAGCTTTAGGGGCTTTTGATGGGCTTTTGATGGAGCATGGGAATCTCAGAAAAGCCTCTGTTTGTTTATTTTCCTCCCTAATCTAGGGTAATTCAGTTTTCTTCTTCTTCCTTTCCCCCCCCCCCCCCCCCCCCCCCAGGCAGGAGGANCCCCCCCCCCCCCCCCCCCAGAGGGTAAAATAAACAAAATCTTAGAAAGAGATCATCTGTTCCTTTTTAAAGGAAGTGCCTGCCTTCAGAAGATTTGAGGTTGTTGTAGGTGTTAAGAGGACACCTGTTATTTCCTGCAGCACTGAATGATTGCATCTAAGTCTGTATTCAATGCTTTTGCCTGTGTACAGGTTGCTGGTGGAGCAGACTTGTTCTGTGCAGTTCCCTGCTGATTGCGCTCACTATTGTTGATTCCCCTTTACAAATCTATGAAGCCTAAGGGCCCAGGTTAGATACCTCTAAATTAAGTACTATAGCAACTCACTTAGAGATGTCGTACGTGCCAGTGATTTATTGCTTATTTTCAAGTTTCCAGTCTAATGTTGTGTGAGAGAAGAACTAATCCAAGAAAATATTGTCCAGTTATGTGATGACATGTAATTTGTTCTAAAATCTGATTTACCTAAGTCAATATTCTATCAGACTTCAAAATCAGTAAGAACGAGAAAAAAGAAAAAGTATACATCTGGTAATTCAGTTTTTTTTTTTTTAAAGGGTTTCTATGTTTTCCATTTCTTATTGACTTAGTACGAAGGCCAATGTTTAAAAATGGTTATGCAGCTATCTACACAACAACTGCACTACCTACAAAACACTAGCTAACAATCTAGATTCTGATTTCATATTTGTTATTAAAAGAGGAGTCTGTTGCAGAATGCATCATCCCAGATAACTCATGCCATTAGTGCTTACTTGCTACTGCACTTTGCTTTTTCCAAAATTGTTGCTGACAAAATAATTCTTGTTTGATACATGCAATGTTAAGGTTTTTATTCCTTTTAAGTTACACGCTTATGTTACATCTGTTTATGGTGAAAGTAAGTACAGCTAATTCTAAAGTATATATTCTTTATCTAGTAACCATCTTGTTGCCAATATATGAAATTCCTCTGGTGCTAATGTCAATATAGTCTCAAAATGATTACATATAAAATAATAAAATCATCATATGGCTTGGTTTGGAAGGGGTCCTAAAGACCACCTAGTCCCAATCATCCTGCTGTGGGCACAGTTGCCACTCACTGAGTCAGGTTCCCCAGGGCCCCGTTCAACCTGGCCTCTAACACTTTCGGAGATGGAGTGTCCACAGCTTCTCTGGGCAACTTGTTCCGGGGCCTTATCACCCTCTGACTAAAAAACATCCTCCTTACATCTAATCTAAACCTTTCGTCTTTTAGTTTAAAACTATTCCCTTTTGTCCTAACTATCTTCTACTAACTGACTAAAAAGTTGATCACTAACTTCTAACAGTTAGTCTAGAAGTTGGTCACTTCTACTAACTGACTTACAACTAAAAAGTTGGTCACTGTCTTTTTTATAGCCTCCATCTAAGTTCTGAAAGGTTGCAATGAGGTCTCCTCAGAGTCTTCCCTTCTCCAGGTTCAAAAAGCGCAGCTTCCTCAGCCCGGCTTCATAGGAGAGGTTCTACAGCTCTCTGATCATCTCCATGGCCCTCCTCTGGACCCCCTTCAACAGTTCCATTTCATTTCATTTTAAATTTTTTCTAACAGTCAACACTAACCCAATATATACATATGTAGATATGTACATACACATGAAGAGATTAATTACTCATGCTGCATTTGTTTGTAATATTCTTCTGCATTTTGGAAACATTTAAAGGATTTTTTTCGGTGTTTTCCACTGGGAGATACCTTGTCTTTCATGTTTAGATGGGGATTTTTGTGCTTTTTACATCTTCTGTTAATGCTGATTTCTTTTCAGATTTCTGATTTTAAATTTCAATATATTAATGTATTTTTTTTTTCATTTGTTAAGGTCAATTTGTTGGATTTTACTGGCTTGTGAAACAGACAGCAGATATATCTCAATGTTTATTGTACACGGCCTGAGTACCACTATAACCTTCTTCAAAACAGAATATGTCCCATGACACTTCCAAAAGTTAATGAAGAAGATGATAACAGCATTTCCCTTAATGACTGCTACAAATGGTGAGTCTTATTACCGCTGCTGAGGCCGCCAATGTAGGTACTCAACCAAAAAATAGCTGGGTAAATAGTACAAGATTTCGGGTTCCTGGACACTTCCAGACGTATGTAACGGAATGTTAGTGGGAGACTGTTTTCTGCCAAAGAATCTTTTCTTTTCTTTTTTCCTCTACTTGAGTAACATTTTTACAACATCACAGTGGAAGAATGAATACTTTTTATTATACTAGGCTTTCATCTCCATGGTTAATTGCTTTATGTGCAGATTCAGAAACAGACTACACAAGAATAATTCTTTTACAATGATGTAAAATAAGTGTAACTTTAGTAAGACAGATCTCATCTAGTTTTTTTTTTTTTTAATTGGTTCAAGTATAGTAAGAAATGAATGAATGCATATGTAAGAATACTTAACTTTCATTCATTCTGAAATTAAAATCTTTGGGAAAGAACACTTAAAGGAAAGTTTAAAAGGTATGAATATGTACATATGTACAAAATTCATCAATGCAATGTGAAAGACAATAAACATTGGAAAACCAACAGACAAAACAAATTAAAGGACATTTTTTTTTTCCTATCTTTTTTATTCCATACATTTGTGATTTCTGTAAGATTGATCTGAAAATGTAGAGATGAAAAATGTTCTTTAGGTGTTCTTACATATATGGTGGAGGGATTGACAGAAGAATATAGATGATCCTTCATGAATCTCCTTATCTTATTGCTGAAATTCTGATACAGCCATGAAAACATGTGTTAGCAGACTTTTTGATATCGTAGAACAGATTTATTTTACATTTTACATTTACATTTAAAGACAGTGAAATTTAAAATAATGAAAATCTATGCTGGTTAGGAGACTCAGGTTTGTTAGGAAATCAGAAAGATTTTCATTTTAAGAAGGATGCTCATCTACATTTTTATTTTATGAGAACATATTTACGTAAAAATTTGAGAGGTTTTAGACAGTAAATATTTTTGAATGCCCAATATTCGTATATTAATATCTACTTTATGGAAGTGAAGAAAAAAATGGTATTGATCCAATATTGTCTGGAATGTGAAAAATATCAAGAGTTAGCCAGCTACTTTGCAGTGATACAAAGATGTGATTTGATCTAAAGAACTGATTTTCAACTACAAAGCATTAATTGTTTGTCGAATTCCCTCAACAGTAGTTGCTGTTGTCGTTCGTCTGTGTACCTTGGGTATTGCACCTCTATGGTTCTAAACTGTTCCCAGAGAAAAGGTGAAACACGAGAAAGCAACAGTGAAGGAAATTAGTGGGTATGATGTTTAAATGCAGATAGATCTGAAAGATGAAAGACAAGGTAGAAGTTATGAATCTGGAAAATTTCATCGGAAGCTGAAAAGCAAGTCCTCATGCATGTACAGTAAATGAAACTACTTTGCAGAATTACCGAGGCAGATTCATTTCTACTCAAATTGCAAATTTATGTAGTGCTATTTCGTTAAGGGAATTATATTAAAAATTGGAACAAACAGTGGTGAGTTTATATAATGTTCTTAAGTAACTAAGGTAACAGTTAGGCACAACTGAGTGTAAATCTTAGTTTTAAGGTGACACATGCCCCATTAGCATTTTGCCTCAGTATCTCAGGCAAGTGCTATCCATTTCCATTCTCTTTCCAGTGTTTTATTCCCTTGGAAGAAATTGTTCATTGTTCAGGTTTTATACCAGTCTGATGTGTTTGCTAGTCTTCTAAACTATTAATGGATTTCAGAAGAGAATTTAATCTGCATTACCAGGAATGGGTAAATCTATTGCAATGTTAATGCTATAGTCATACAATGGCCAGCAGGCTTATATGTTGTTCCAATTGAAATAGAGCTTTTCATCAGTATAAAAGAAATATTTTCATTTTCCTGTTTGAATAAATTGAAATAATTGCATCGAATCAAGTGGTGAGAGCTCAGACTTTCTATCAGTACAAGAAAAAGACAGGTAAAATTAACGTTCACATAATGCAGGTAAAGACGTTTTCAATGTATTATTTTGCTCAGTACTCTGAACTAACTAAATAAAAATAAATGTGATGGCTTAATTTTTTTTAAGCTGTTTCTGTAGTCAGGATGCTCAGGTTCCATCGATATAGGAGATTTTAGGAATCCAAATCTCTTAATATCTTTGGAAAGGTCAGACTTAAATTTTAAAACATAAATCAAGTAAATTAGAATAAGTGTTTAAGATGTGCTGACTTTTCCATTTCCTGAGGCTTGAACAATGTCTGTATGTGCAATAGCATCCTAAAAATGAAAATCATATCAAGATCATGTTAGTAAGGGGCAGGTATACATTGAAATAGAACCCCTTGTTTGTGTGTGTGTATAGTAATGTAAATTATAGATAAACTTATAATCCCGTTTCTCACTTCCAAACCAAGTATTCCTGCAACTCAGAACAAAGAAAAAGCACACAAGTATCACATATAATTGGAAGTTATCGAAAGTAAATCTCTCTATGTCACTGTTTTTCTAATGTATCATTTATTTTGCTCTCTAACTGGAAGGCAATACAAGGACTTCAGTGTCATATATCATGCTAGTACTAGCTGAAATACTGATAAACATCAAACCCACAGTTCTTATTTGTTCAACCTGAACTAAGTATGACCTTAATCAGTATTTCTGGATTCTCATTCAAAAATAAGAAATATTGATGATTTATATCATCATAATTTATGGCCAAGGTAACACTTCATAAATTACATTACATGTTGTTAAAAGCTATAAAGAACCTAAAAAATATTTACTTCTTTTTCAAGCAAAAACAAACAAAAAAAAAGAGAGAGAGAGACAGATTTGTTTCAGGAGGAACTAAGTCAATGTACATTTTGTGTGAAACACAGGACACCCATTCTGGCGTCAAGCTTCACCGATTAGTGGGAATACCTAGAAACCTGGCTGATTTGACATATTTTGTCAGGTCTTCAATCCCAAAGGAAGAATCTGCTGAAATAATCTCTTTTCTCTGTGCTGAAATGCCCTGCATCAAAATCCCAGCCAATCCAATGCTTCTAAACATTATCCAAACTGAGTCTCATACATGCAATTAAGACAGCAAAAAGACGTCAGCAATAATATAGTAGTGCTTAATAGATATAGTGCCGCAATTTCCAGAAAAGGTTCATTAATCAATTTTCTTAATACCCAGGAAAGAGATTTTTAAAGATTTAGGATGGAGAGGTTTAATTACTTGCCTGGAGTTAGAGAAAAAGTGTTCATAGTTGGAATGCACAGAAAATTAGAATCTAATCGGAAAAAAAGATGTAAGAGGGATGGAAAATGCAACTATAAAAAGCATTTTGAAATTTTAGTGACTTATTTTACCAATCTTGAAAAAAAAACAAACATATATACTTAAAGGGTTATGCAGAAGGATGAAAAAATCATGTTCTTAGATTAAGAACTAGCATAATTTTTAGAATATTTCATGATTGTTGAGTTTTCATTTTTAATTCTTGTTTACATTAAGATATTCAAGTAATGTTGTATAGTTTTGCCTTTTCAGTATTTTATTCTTTTCTTGATGTATTTTATGCCCTTACCACATGCTTTAATAGTAACATTTCTAAAATCTTTGTAGCTCAATGTTAATTATAAACACAGTCATACATCACAGTAAATCTAGCCCAATTTAGTTTCCACTAAAGTCAGCAAGTACAGTAAAGGTAGGGAAAGATCATTGAAAATGAAGAATTTCATGTCCTGTAAACATATAAATAAGAGAGATATAATTCAAGTATTATTATGAAATGTTATCTGTTAAATAGCAGAAGGAATGAGAATCCAGTTATGTCTAGGGCTGTACGTAACATTAGTTATTATAGATTCTGCTAACTACAGCCTGTCCTGTGTTCTCATATTTCTTACTAAATCTTTTCTTAATTCATTCTCTGAGTATTCGCACTCTCTCTTGTACCTGTGTGTGTGTAAGTGAAAGGGCAATGTGCAGTTACTGGTGAGACCTATGTGTGTGTGAGTGAAAAGTAGTGCCAAGTACTGGAGTCAGACCAGAGGTGTGGGCACCTGCAGCCTGTGGTGCCAGCTACTGGAACAACTTTTACGCCCAGACACTGTGGTGGGAATCCTTTATGCTTCCAAATCGACTACCTGGGGGAGGACTGGTGTGACTGTGGACTTGTATGTATGTGATAATGTGACTTGAAAGGATTAAGTGCCAGCTACTGATGGGACCAGTATTAGAGGATTTTATCTTGTAGAATAGAGAATATATATTTTTTGCTGTTAAAAGAACAATATTAAATTTATATAAATTCTGTTATGAATTGCAATAAATTCATAGTGCCACTAAGATATATTAAAAACAAGGACACTCATGCAATAAGTTTTGGGATACAATATCTTGTAACTGTGAACTGTCATTTCTGCCTATTGTAATATTTAACAGCATGTCTCTGTATACTATATGAACACAAATTAGTATAAAATAAGTCAAAATAAAGCTGCATAGCACCAAGTAAATTTTAAAGAAAAACAAATGTAAGTATTACTTATTTTTAGCAGAGTTAAGAGTACAGTACCCTTTTACCAAAACCTCCAAGGTCATTGACTATCCAATTCTTTCCCTTGACTGGAACACGGGAAAAAAAGAAAAGAAACATTTTAAAATGCATTTAATCACCTAATTGGTAGGTGAATATTTAATAGTGTGAATGACAGTTGTCTTAACATTCTCATTCTGTGGACATTATCTCATCTAAGTGAACTTTATTTTCCATGTTCGCTAGCCATTGGTCTGATACATGTAGGTATCAGGACAAATGCAAATGTTCTTGGTGACCTATATTAAGTAATATGCTGAGGTCACAGTGAGTCAATATTTTGTTCTTTGGATCCCTTCTTCAAAAAATGAAGGAATGAATGATGGTTACATTTGCTCTTTTACAGCCAAAAACCACATTGATTAAATGAGATACTCCTCATCTGTTGTCACATTACCTTTGGAGTTTTATATCTCTTTCAAAACTTCCCTTTTCTTCTGTTACACATGTGATCAAATGCAGCTAAAACAACAAAATAGACCCAATTAATTTATTGCTGGCACACAAGAACTGGAAATATCCCGTAAGCAGTGCATTTTTGTTGTCTCTTATGGATAATAAATTATTTACACAGTAATATATTGAATTAACTTCACATATAACTGAGCAACATTTCTTACAGGATTCAAAGCTCCTTTTCTAAGACACCATAGAGTATACTTTCAAAGTTTACACAAGAATTTTATCTATATAACTTCTATAAAAACCAATAAGAATTTTGCGAACACCGTACAAACTTTTTAAAAGATTCCTTTATGTGATCAGTTACTGCAAAAGCTTCAAAACTGAGATAGCATTTTCAAAGAAATAAGATTCTGACTTGGATTTATTTAAACATTATGGTCTGACTTAATGTTTTATTTAAACAAGTTTACTGTAAAAATATTACTCTAAAATAATAAATCGGAATGTTGAATGATAAGTTCTAGCTTGCTTTTATTAGTTCCTTCAACAACACACATTCTTAATTGCAATACTTTGAATGATAGAGTAACAAAACATAATGACATCATTAAAGCCAGTCTTTCGTTCTCCAGACACCCTTACCTTCTAGGTGACTCCATCAAGCAGGGAAGCCTAGGAGGCCATTCTGAGACGCTGAACTCTGTTCCTTTTTTATAGGTCAAACATCAACACGAAGTTTCTTCTCAAATTAAAACCACAGTACTGCATTCTGTCTATGCAGCTCATTGTCTGATCTGTACATAATTTTTTAGCAATGAAAAGTAGCCATTTGCTGTGAAATGAAAATTCTCTACTTTATATACTAGATAATTTTCCCTATCTATTTAACTGTATGCTAATTTTATTCCTGTGAAATCTCTTTTATTTAAATCTTTGTCCATAGCTTAATCTTACCCAAGCTTTTCACAGTTAAGACTATCAAGTGTCACATTGTTTAGCTTTAGGTGTTTCAGAATGGTCCCTCAGAACATCTCATTTTCTGTTAAACAATTAGAAAATTTGTCTTTTAATTGCAGGAGTGTCTTAGTTTCTAACTGAAACTTTCTCTCAGTGTCTGCTACAAAGCTGTGTTTTGGTTCTAGAAAGAAAACATGGCTGATAACACCCGGCAGCGCTGAACAGAACCAAGGACATTTGTATGTCTCTGCCAGGAGAGTAAAGAGGCTGGGGGGGGCCCCAGGGAGCTAGGAGGGGACAAGAATGGGGCAGCTGACCCAAACTGACCAAAAGGGATATTCCATACCATATGACATCATGTAATATAAGGAAGGGAAGTGAGCGGGGAGGGCCCGTTTGCTTGGGGATTGGCTGAGCATCGGTCGCGGTCGGTGAGCGATTGCTTTGTACAATCACTTATTTTGTATATAATTATCATTACTGTTATTGTACTCTATTTTCTTCTTTCTGTTAGTAAATAGTTTTTATCTCAACCCCCGAGTTCTACCTTATTTCTCGATTCTCTCCCCCATCCCAGCTGGGAGGAGGGGGGGGGTGAGCGAAAGGCTGTGTGGGGTTTCCAGGCCTGCCTGCTGAAACCAGAACAGCTTTAGAACTAAGTTTCAGTTAGAAACTAAGACAAGGAGATTATCCATAAACTCAATGTCTGAATTTAGATTATCCGGAAGCTTAGTTTCCCATCAAACTGTCCAGGAATGAAAACATTCAGATCGCTAAAACTTAGACAACAATCAATGATAAAAAGAAACAAAAATGATTTTCTATTTTTTTTTCCAAGAGAAGTTAAACATTTCCTTCTGTAAAATTCAGAGCTAATTTGCAAGTGTTGGGAGAAGGGCAGCCCCTTTCTTAGATTTCATTTGGGGAAATGCAAAGTGACATGTCGAAGCGAGATAACATCCTGAAACAATGACTCTCAAGACAAGGGACATGGCACAAAACTAGGCTTCATGGAACAAGAACCATTACTGTACTAAAAAGCGAAAGTAAATGTAGTTTTGTTCAGGACTTCCAGTCTATCTACTACTAAATAAAAGCCCTATTAACTTTGATAATTAGGTTAACATATCTTGCAAACGCTGGTATAGTGTTAGTAACTTCAGCAGAGAACAGATTTACATCAGCATCTACAGATGCTAGCAGGAGATGAACTGTGACACAGAAAGTAGGTTTACTTTTTTTTATGTGAACAGATCAGGATGAAAGAAAGTTACCTTAATCCCTCCTCCATAAAACATATTATATGGATATGATTGGGAGAAGGGATTAAAATAGGACTCTATAACAACTGTATAAGAAAAACTGATAGAATTGACTCAGTGAAACAGAGAAGTTCAGGTCCTGGTTGAGTACCTGAAGTCAATGGCCAACAAGCAGTGAATTGCCTGTTGGAGACTAATGACAGTAATACGTACCTGAGTAATGTATGTGGAACATTAAGCACAAATGTCAGGTGAAAGTGTAAAACATTTTGTTATGTAATTGTTCACAAAGGGTTCATCAGTGCAGATGAGCTCTCTATTCATCCGGAGGACAGAAATGAAGAAGTGAGATTAAGAACAGACAAGAGGAGAGTCGTGACTTCTCTTATATCATGTTAGAATTTTCTTTCCATTTCTTCCCTCTCTTTTTACTGTACTGTATGTTATATTATACTCAGCCTACCAATACCAGGAGCAAATATGTTATGCTTCTAGTCTTGAAGGTGGATGAAAAACATTTGTTTTTTTTTTAAATAAAAAAATTTGTATACCTTTTACAAACTACAAATCAAGTAACTAAGTGGACCTATCTAGTCAAATGCACTCAACATTTTCTTGTGGAAACAGCTTTATTTGATAAATATTGTCATTAAATCCCCATAAAATTTAGAGTCAACTTGCTTTACACATAAAAGTTTATTTGTTTCATCTGCTCTCAGAGCTGAGGAAAATGATAAGTGTCCCACTAATGGAACATCGTTACTCTGGTTGCTGGCAGTTGGTGTTCAGTGCATACAAGCCTTACAAACCTCAATATTCAGAGCTTTTTTTTTCCAGAATTTTTAAACATTTTTAATTCGAAGCAATGTCCTTGAATAACATACGATGTAACTTTAGCCTTTTAAATCACCTTAACTTCTTTGTAGTAGCATGTATTTATCAGAACAAACATTATTTAGGAGTAATTGTCCAAAGAAGTTGGCCAGTCCATAGTAGGCAGAAAAGCAGTAAGTGTGGTGTTTTAGCAACGTTTAAAAGTATATTTACTGACCTATGAAATATCAAATGGCATCCAGGGGAAGGAAAGTAATGCCAAGAATGTCTAACTTGTTTACATGACAAGCAGCCAAGGGTCTGAAACACTGGTCTACAGCCTTTCTTGCAGGAAATAAAGTAATCTCAGAAGAACAAAAAATTCTTGTATCTGTACATCAAGGTTTATGTAATAGACTTCAGTTAATTTGTTGGTCACACTAGCAATGTGGCATTATACTTGGAAGGATCTTGGGGAGAATATAAACCCTAAGGAATGTTACTACCTCAGCATTTTCTGCTTTAGGTTAAATATTCTTTATGTGATACCTGAGTAATAGGACAGAGTGACATACAATAAAGATAATCAATACTGAACTGTATGATTGATAAGAGATACTAAAAATGCAAGTAGAGTGTTCTGTATCCTGTAAGATTTTTTTTTTTTTTTATGGTTAAAGATAAAGAAGGATGCACCTTCAAAATATATTTAGTATTCTGAAATTTGAAAAATAAATGAAAGAATATAAAATTTTATCTTTAACTCATCAAGAATCACAGTTATGAGAAATCCTATCCTTCACCAGTTTCAATACCTGCTACATACATCTTGATCCTGAAAAGAAAAAAGAAACTGAGCGTTTCTGTTTTCACACGTGGGGTGATTTTCAATCTCTTTGATGCCACTGGAGCAGAATAGCACAGAGCATACTTAATGTATGGGAGAGGATGCAGGAGAGTATAAGAAAATCAACCTGAATTAATCAGGTTCAGAAGATAAAAAGTTATTAGGTCAGAATTTGATTGCCCCTTACCCCAAGTAACTCAGTTTGGGGGAATTATATAGTTTGTGTTCGTGGTAATTCCCTGTCTCAGTCTATAAGTATGTTTGAAAAACATCTGGTAGCCTACACCATTTTCTTTCATTCAGACACTGCAGAAATCAGCTCCACCTTATTTTATAAAGAAATTAAGTGATGAAGGAAGGAGTCTTTTAAAATGACTCTTTCAGGTTCCTTTTTTGCAAAATAATTTTGGTTATTTATGAAACTTGAATACATCAAGGTGTTCATAGACAACTAACAGTTTTCTTTTGTCTGCACAAAGAGTTACAGAGCAGTTGCACTGTCAGGTTTGATGGAAGTTCAGTCAAATACATGTCTTTGAAAGCAGAGAGGAGTATTCCAGATGTTAAATGTGAAAAACAGCAGAACGTAGAGTTTAGCCCAAAGCACAAGAAATGGAATAATTTCCCTCCTGTCCCCACTTGCTTGAGAATGTACAGATGTAGACTACATCAAAACTGGGGAAAAAAAGGGAGAGGGGTGGAATTAATGAGCATCCATATTACATCCGTATAACTGGACACCCACATTTTATGTTTTCATTTTTAAAGAGAAGTGGCACTTTTTAAACAGAGTTGAGAGAACACCTGGTAAGGAAACTTGTCTTTAAAAGTCAGTAATAAAAAAGTTCTTTTCAGTTGGCCCAGGCTTCCAAATCTTGAATGAGGTGGATTGAAGTAGATGGAAACTTTTAAGTAAAAGGGAACAAATTAAGCCACTATCAGCAACACGAGTAAAACAGTAAATCAGATGAAAACACTTAAGTAGCCAGAATGTCTCAGTGGCAATTGGTCATCTGTGAGGGTTAGGATTATGCTGAAAAAGGGAATAAAGTAAGGATTATAAGTGAAAGGTTTTTGGAAAGAAGAGGATTGCAGACATCACCAAGATGAATCATCTCCTTTCCAAAGAAAATCCACATTTTCAGGAAAAAACACTATTCTTCATGGCAATATCTCCATCCTCTCTAATGGAAATCTATACTATTTCTGGTCAATACTTTGGTTGATTTATGGAGATACAGCTCTGTCATAGAACACTTTCTTCTGTGCACTGCTTGCAGTGATAATTTTTTTCACCATGAAGGCCTGAGGGTACTTTTACATTTCTGGGACTTTAGGCTTGCAGAATATTCTTCTCTATGTTTTGTCTCTTAAGACTTTCTTAACTTTTCTTTTCTCTTCAGCAAATGAATAAATAAATTATATCTTTTTCTTTCCACTCCATCTATAAAAACGAAATCTCTTCAGAGCTGATTTAAAAAAAAATATTTAGTGACAGGCATTCCTCTGATCTTGCTTATAGCATGAAGTGTTACAGGGCAGAAAATAAGCTATGCAAAACCTATCAAAGACATATCCAAGAAAGTTCTAAGTGTATGACTTCTGCAAGCTAGCTGAGCCCAGCTCAGTCTATCTTCAGAATCACATTCCTAAACAAAAATTGACTGCATATTGACAAAATTTTACTTGTGCTGCTTCTCTACAGAAAGGAATAGGATCAAATGGGGTGAACTGCCTGATATAATCTATCCCATGCAGCCATGCTTCCAACTGTTCTTTGGCAATCACTGTTTCCATGAGAGTAAAAGCAACTTGAATTTAGATTGCATCTTTCCTTGTACATGTGCTGGAAAACATCAAGGTCTTTTTTTTATAAAAAAACCCTAGAGTCATGTGATATGCAAGGCACAACTAAGTTAAAAAAGTCTAGGCAAGATAGCACACAGATAACTACAATCTTGAGGACATTTGATGGGGAAATAAACCCAGATTTTTTCCTCACATATGTTTCAAAGGAATCAGTGAATAATATTGCACTCAAGAAAAAGTTAAAAGTAAACATTTGGTTTATTCTCTGTAGGACATGACAGAAGACTCAATGCCAGAAGAAAGTTTCTTCTTCTTTATCAGAATACAACAAAAACTTTGCAATTTCTGCACTTATTTTTCTTCTTTTACTTTCTGCAATGATTCCCTTTGCCTTCTTGGAAACCTTTGTCTATTTTTGATTACTCCATAGGTTTCAGTGCCTTCTCATTTGAGAGCAGCTTCCCCAGAGACTTATAAGCTGCTTTTCTGCAATCAAGTCTGCCTCATCCACTACTTTTGGATCTTTTCTACATATATATTAATCTTCATGCCTCCATGTGCTCCATGTGTTATGTGTCATTGCGTCAATAGGTAATGAAACTCACAACAGTAATGCAGTAGTATCTATACAATTTGGCTCTGAATGAATATATTTGCAGAAGAGTTTTGTATTTTGGTCATCGTAAAATTGATTTTTAAATCAACTTTTAAATCTGAAACCAATCCTTCACACTAAAGCATAATTAATATTATCTAGTACAATAGAACAATACAACAGTACAATAAGACAGAGCAATAAGATTTTGTATCAAAAACATGGAACAGAGGTATGTTAGGTAAGTCAGAACAACTGACGTGATGGGAAAGCAGTAGTGAATGGTGGGACTTAGTAATTGTAGCAAATCTTCTTGGCATAGTGTCATACAGCACTGGAATATAACACAGGAAATTGAATAAAAAATCTCATGCAAAAATGTGCTTCAGCAAACCTGTTGTTTGCTTGCTGAAATCTAACCAAAATCTATCAAGATAAAGCATGCATGTAATTTTAGTTATTATTTTGCACAATTGTTAAACTCAGACAGAAAAATAAACTTCTGTCTGTACTGAATCTCTGGATTTGAATCTCCTGTGTTGCAAAGTAACATTTATCTGCTCCTACTGTGCTAGAGGTCCGTAAGAAAAACATACATAGCAGTTTGCTAGAGGATGTTCAGATTTATCCTTCAAGATTATAGTCCCTCTGCAATAGCATTTCTGCAATCATTAAACAAAAAATAAAGCATAGCAAAAGCTAGTGGATAGTATTCATTAAATAATGAATGTTAAAGATTCTGAGTCTCAACTACCATTACGATCAGGAATGTGCAGGTGTTATTATGATAGAAATAAAAAGAAAGTATTGTGTCAGTAAGATGCAGGTTTTAGTATCCCTTGGGATATCCCTTGGCCTCTTGTGTTCCTAGACAGTTATTAACATGATTAGTATTAAAAATTGTAATACTTCAAGGAAAATGTTTTATATGCTCTCCAAAATGCAGAAAGAAGGGAAAAAAAAAAGAAGAGAAAATACTCTCATTCTGCTCTGTCATGTTTTCAATCAAAATTGCATATAAATGTTTGATGTACAATTTATTTTAATGCTCTGTTTGTTACTTAGGATGATTCTCCACAAGAACGAGTAATTACAGGATACTTTACCTTAGTTAGAAAATTATTGAGATCCAATTGTCAGTTTTGCCAGCTAAAAAGAAATTATTTGTGCTAAATGTTTTTTCAGTGTTTGGTTTTATTGGTTAAATTTCTACTTCTAGTCTTCTAATGGACTAAAATAGAATAAAAACATTTTATATGTGAATGTATAAAATCATTTCCAAAATTTATTTTATTATATAGACTTGTGAAGGATAATAGTTACCAAAATCTGGCCTTAGATCTAAACTCACAGATTATAGTACAGAAAGAGAAATGCATGCTATGATGTTCCATAGACAGAAATGTAATTTAAAAGGAATTAAGACTGGTGTGATATCACCCCAGTACTAGGAAAGCAAAGGAAAACTGGCCAAAGGAAAGTTCTTAACTATTAACTTAAAACCCATACAATGAATTCCAAAAGTAGAGAGGGTCTCAGCGTATTCACATAGCACTTCTTTCACCATCAAGCAATGAAACGTTATATGCAAGATATAAACCTTTAGTAGGGACAGCCTTCCACTCACATTGCAAAGGGTTACTATAAACCTGATCTCAATTTTAATTAAATAAGTATTTCTACAATTGAGTAAAATTAAGATTGGAATATGAAGTTGATTTTTCTCTTTAAACAATTTTTTTTAGTGAATAACACTGTCACTGCTTTGGGGAAAATATATTTAAATTTATAAATTTGTATTTTTAATTCTTGATAATACAAAAATATCAAAATTTTTAAATGAACCAAAACGTTGGATTCCAACCTTATTTGTCTTCAGAGAATGCATAGAAAAGAAGATGCAAAATACGCTTCAAGATGGCCTGAGATCTTAAGCTATTGTAAACGTGTATCTTGGAACTGGTTCTTGGCCTTGAGTGTAGATTACTTAATTCACAAAATTAAGATTTCCTGCTGGGAAATTAGGTAGTTTCAAACACACTTTACCACGTTTAGTGTCTATTGCCCAGGTTCAACTTACACTCAGAGGAGAAGCAAAAGTTTCTATTATACATTTTGCTAGATTGGTGGGTAGGGATAAGCATTGGAAAGTCACATGAGCCGTGAAATCAGTAAATTTAAGCAAACCAGAAAGTCAAGATTGGATGAACAGAAGACTAACAGTAGTGGTGCATATTTTGCTCTTCAGCAGGTAATAACATAGTTTCAGTAAAATTGATACTAAGGGCTACTATAATTTTAACTACTGACTGGATATTGTAGTCGGACTTAAATATACAGTTGTGTGAGTTCCAGAACGGGACCTAAAATTTAGACAGCGCCTCTGATATTGCCTTTCTATTTAGGCCTGATACTGCCCTTCTTTTTAGGCCTGTAACTAGCGGTGTTCCCCAGGGGTCAGTGCTGAGTCTGGTCTTGTTCAACACCTTCATTAATAATCTGGACGAACGGATAGCTTCCACACTCAGCAAGTTCGCTGATGATACAAAGATGGGAGGAGTGGCTGACATGTCAGGAGGCTGTGTTGCCATTCAACAAGACCTGGACAGGCTGGAGAGCTGGACAGAGAAGAAAACCGTGAGGTTTAACATAAGCAAGAGTAGAGTCTTGCACCTGGGGAGGAATAACCACATGTACCAGTACAGGTTGGGGGCTGACCTGCTGGGGAGGAGCTCTGCAGAGAAGGACTTGGGTGTCCTGGTGGACAATAGGTTGGCCATGAGTCAGTAGTGTGCTCTGGTGGCCAAGAAGGCCAATGGTATCATGGCGTGCATTAAAAAGAGCATGGCCACCAGGCTGAGGGAGGTGATCCTCCCCCTCCACTCTGCCCTGGTGAGGCCACCTCAGGAGTCCTGTGTCCAGTTCTGGGCTCCCCAGTACAAAAAAGGCAGAAAGAGTCCTTTTTCTAGAAAGAGTCCAGTGAAGGGGGACAAAGATGATCAAGGGCCTGGAACATCTCCTGTACAAGGAAGGGCTGAGAGACCTATGACTCTTCAGTCTGAGGAAGAGAAGGTTGAGAGGGGATCTCGTATCTGTTTATAAGTATCTAAAGTGCAGGTGTCAAGGTGATGGGGACAGGCTCTTTTCAGTGGTGTGCAGCCATAGAACAAGGGACAACAGGCAAAAACAGGAACACAGGAATTTCCATTCTAACACAAGGAATAACTTTTTTAATGTGAGAGTGATGGAGCACGGGAACAGGCTGCCCAGAGAGGTTGTGGAGTCTCCTTCTCTGGAGATATTCAAGACTTGTCTGGTTGTCTACCTCTGTGACCTAGCGTAGGGAATCTTCTTTAGCAGGGAGATTAGACTCAATGACCTCTTGAGATCCCTTCCAACCCCTGCAATTCTGTGATTGTGTGATTCCCTGTGACTTTGGTAAATCACTTATTGTTCCAAAGGTATGCAAAAAGATCTCTCTTTATCTGTGCCATGAGATCTGAGGGGATTTACACTCTAAAATTTACGAGAATATAATGTAATGTATGAATTGGTTTATAAAGGCTTTCAAAAACACAAACTTTTAAAGATGTTCTAACATTCTCAATTTTTAGCAGTATTTATATTTTTATGTTTTATACATGGGTGCTCATGAGGCTGTAAAACTTACTTCAGTAAGATTGATTAGTTACTTGTAAGTACTATTTCTATTGTACACTTTACAGAATAGCTGTTAAACTTGGATAGTGGGAATGACGTGTATCTACTACAGAAAATGTGTGTTTTTCCAAATGTATTTAATAATGTTCTAATAGTTCAGATACGTTAAATTCAGTTTTTTCTTAGCTTTCCTGCATCAGTTTTAATAATATGAAAACATTTATTCACCATAATTGCTGATGGTATAAAATATAGTTTCCTAAAAAGTTTACAGTGGAGTATTTCGTTTCAGCATCTGTTAAATATGAGTACAGAATTTCAAGTGTACAGAATTGTGCAATCTTTCCTTGCAGAAGACATCAGTTGTGAAAAAGTGAGACAGAATTAGAGTTAGCCTTTCTTGGCTTCCAGTGCATTTAACTCAGGCATGCATGACCCACTGCTATCATTGCTATACTTATGCCATCTGGTTCTGATTATTAAGAAAAGCAGCATAGCATGCTGAACATATAACAATAAACTATTGTCATATGAATGGAACGCTTTAGCTTCTAAGGGTTATAAATATACACATAATAAATGTAAGGTGACTCCAACTTCAAATCTCACAGATAACAAATAATAGCTCATCAAGTGTGCTTCAAATGGATCCCAGGTAGAGAAGATACTCTTAGTCTTACTTTTTTTAATTATTATTATTATTTTGGAGAGGAGTAAATATTTTACACTACTTAATTCTCTCAAGTAAGTTGATTCCAAGAACAGATACTTCTGAATAGTTAAGGGGAATTTTTTGTCACATTATATGTTCTCACCCTGTCCTGACATCACATAGGCTGAGTTATATTTAAGGTTTAGGGAAAATAGTCAGAATCTTTGATAAATAGGATTTACCATTTCGTCCTCACTGCTTTTAAACCACGCACCATGAAAAATTTGGATGCATAGCAAATAATAAACCATTTTAATATCTCCACTGGGGAGTGATAAAATCAAGTTTGTATAAAAACATACCCTTTAGCATATGAAAGAATAGAAGCTTGTGAACTTACACAATAATCAGTAGATACCTCATTCTGAGTACATTCACATATTGACACAACAACGTATGCCAAACAAAACTCTTATGAAGCTTGGCACCCAATAAGACAGTGTAATAAAAATCTGGAATACAACTTCCTGAACTGATGTTAGAAACATCACATTCTACTAGGAATTGCTGTGGAAGGGTAAAATCCCTGGAAAAAGAAATTCAGATTTCAAGGGAAGTAGTTGAAAAGGAAGCCTCATTTGGCATGTGTCTAAGTCTTATTGATTTAATTGACTCCCAGGTGATTTTATCCAGTCAAGACACAGGTATGGATGTGTTTTGAAGATGTAAAAACATGGAAAAAATGCAGAGAAGATTTTGCAGTACATTGAAAGAACATCAAAATTCCATTTTGCAAAGTGCGCGTGTGGTTTTTCATATTTCTTTAGTATTTTTGGCCAAAATGAGTTCTGGGCCATTTATATTAAAATCATAACTGAAACTCACGTTTGGTAAACAAAATTCAGAAGAGAAAAAAATATATATACTGATCATTAATGTGGTCTTGATAACTTAAGCTATAGTTATTGTAAAAACTGCAAAGGGATTTAGTATTTATTCATAAGTTTAATAGCATTTATTCCATATACTGCACTAATCCTATAAGTTGATAGGATAAAGCATAAACCAGAGGAAGAAGAGGGTGAAGGCAACTTAGAAGTCATTTGTGCACTCCCATGATCTGTGCAATGTTCCTCTGGCTGACCATTTCATTCTGAATTAGAAGTACACCTGTATCATCAGAGACACAGTAGGCTGATGGCTCTTCCCTAACCTTTACTTCTGGGAAGGAGTCCCAGAGCTCAGGAATGAAAGTTTGCATTCTGTGATAATGTGAACTCTGAAACTGAAGCTTGTGACTACCCCTTAGCCTGGACTTCATACCTAAGCATCCTATTAATTATTCTGACTTTCTCAGATTTCTGAGGCCGGCGGGAACTATTTTTACTGTCTTGTTGGCCCTGAATTGAAGTACAGGCTATATTGCTTCATCCACTGATTCCTGTAACAAATCTAGGAATTTATGATCAAACTAGAGTACTTCAAAATGAGTAGTGTTGATTTGAACACTCAAAGTGATACGGACTCCAAGACAGAAGAGGAATCAAAGACAGAAAGATGTTCTATATCCCTTGGTAGTCTGTCCCAGTAGATCATTACATGGACGGCCTGTCACACTAAAACATTAAAACAGTATGTTACTAGTAACAAGACTTTGGACCATTTCATTCCAGAATATGCTAAGGCATATTTTAATTGCAGCATACAGGTTAGCTTTCTATCGTTTCTTGGATGCTGTAAGGTGTGGTGGGAAAGAATCATGTCATAGAATCATCATATCATCGAATGGCCTGGGTTGGAAGGGACCCAAAGGATCATCAAGTTCCAACACCCCTGCTCCAGGCAGGGCTGCCAACCTCCAGATCTGGTACTAGATCAGGTTGCCCAGGACCCCATCCAACCTGGCCTTGAACACCTTCAGGGTCGGGGCATCCACAATCTCTCTGGGCAGCCTGTTTCAACACCTTACCACTCTCTCAGTGAAGAACTTCCCCCTGACATCCAATCTAAACCTTCCTTCAGCTTAAAACCACTCCTCCTTGTCCTATTACTATCTACACTTGTAAAAAGGTGATTTCTCTCCTGCTTATAACTTCCCTTTAAATACTGAAAGGCTGCAATGAGGTCTGCCTGCAACCTTCTCTTCTCCAGGCTGAACAAGCCCAGCTCCCTCAGCCTGTCCTCATAGCGGAGGTGCTCCAGTCATCTGATCATCTTTGTGGCCCTCCTCTGGACACTCTCCAACAGCTCCACATCTTTTCTGTACTGGGGGCCCCAGATCTGGATGCAGTACTCCAGATGGGGCCTCACGAGGGCAGAGTAGAGAGGGACAATCACCTCCCTCTCCCTGCTGGCCAGCCCTCTCCTGATGGAGCCCAGGATACCATTGGCCTTCAGATCTGCAAGAGCACACTGCTGACTCATGTCAAGTTTTTCATCTACCAGGACCCCCAAGTCCTTCTCCGCAGGGCTACTCTTAAGAATCTCTTCTCCCAGTCTGTATATATATCCGGGATTACGCAGATCCAAGTACAAAACCTTGCCTTTTGCTGTGTTGAACTTCATTAGATTCATATGGGCCCACCTTTTGAGTTTGCTGAAGTCCTTCTGGATGGCATCCCTTCCTTTTATTGTATCAGCTGCACCACTCAGCTTGATGTTATTAGCAAACTTACTGATTTCACTGCCCAGTACTTCCTGGAACTGCTTCTTTAGCCTAGGATATAAGCCTCACACTAACTACTCTTCTGTGCCACTCACATTAATATTGAGATTGTTCCCTTCTCATGTCATTGCTACAGGGAGATTTTGAGCAGTGGGAGAACTTTCTCAAACATGTAGCTTCTTCTCTAAGAGATGTGATAACTGGGGCTTTTCTCTTTCTCTAACCAGATACAGGTCATATTTCAAGCTTATCCTATAAATCAGTCGAAAAGGGGAAACATAATAAAGACATGCAAAAAATCAATAGCCATCTCTGTCAAATTTTGGAAGGCTGCTAACACAGAAGATATAAATCATTTCTACGTAAGACTTTTCCTCTAGAGAAGTGGAGCTTTCCTCCTTCTCTTCCTTCTCCTTTCTCTTTCTTCTATTTTCTTTTTGACAGTAGAAAAACCATTTAATGTTACATGATATTAAATAATTATGGCACTTAGCCTTTGTATTCCTGATTTTATTTGCCTGTTGTAGTCCAGATGACTGTTTTATAAAAGGAACAGAAAGACCTGAAATAAGGAAATGGCCGCAGCCTCAAATATAGAGAAAAAAGAAGCAGAAGAAAGGGCGGCACAGTTTTCCACATTCCATTTTCATGTGCATCACATGCACTCCATATATAATACTCCTGATGCTGCCAATAAGAACTTTAAAGAGGATTTACAAGTTACTAAATGTCTGGCCTCACCTCCAGGCCTCACTTCTCAGCCCCAGCAATGTCAGTAAGAATTGTGCCATGGGATTTAATTCTGCCTGTTTCTTTCTATAAAGTCACTGAGGCTGCTTGCTATGGATGAACCTAAATCTCTCTCCAGAATCCTTATGATGGTTATAGTTTGGCTAGTGGCAGAGATACGGAGTGTTTGTATCTGTCTCCATGATAGGAGTCATAGCCAGTAGGCTGTTTCGAGTCATGTTCAAAGGGCTTGCTCACCCTCCTCAACCTTTTCATCATGATCAAGAAACAGTAGGAACAACCTCTAATAAAATTGATTGTGCAATTGCTAGTCTGATATAAACAGTTTAACATGTGGTTGTTGCTGTCTGACATGCTTAAAGAAACACTTGAAAACTATGATGGTTGATTTGCAAGTACTATTTTTCAGTTTTTTGTTTTTTTTTTAATTGTGGGTGCATGAAACAAGTATTAGGGGACAAAAACTGATTTTTTATTGGTTATGATGTACATCAGTAAACAGACTGGATGAAAGACAGTATGTGGAAAACGTTAATTCCTTCTGCTCCAAATGAGCAACCATTTTGATTCATATTACCAATTTCACTGTATATTTATTCTTATTTAGACTAAAATCTGATATCAGCTAACTTACTGCTGGACAGTTGCAAACTGCCTTAAGGCTGGATACTCTTTCTCTTTCAAGTCTTACATATTAGCTCAGAGAAAAGCAAATTCCCATATCTTCAATGTTAAGACTTGCTGTACATAAATTGTGATGCTGAACCAAGAATCAATTTCAAAATCCTATTTACACATCTTTTGATTGCATGGGACCACTTATGATTATTATACACACACATACACTTGCATACAAATGCCATATCTACTGAACAGTGCAAAGCAAAACCTCTGTAAGGATTCACCTAAAGAATTGTTCCAATCTAGTTTTGCGCAGTGTAGCAAGTGCCACATCATTAGTGCCACTGAAGGCCTTTCATCTGTTGTTCTGTATCCTGCCCTTCACTTGCAGCTCTATAACCTTTTGCTTAAGTTGGCATGACAGTGTTTTCCTGATATTACTGCGACAGTATTTTTCATGTTCTCCTCCTATTTTCATGCTGTTGTCCTCATAGCCTTGCATGAGCAGACTCAGTTATTAACGATATGTTAGATTTCTCATGATAAATGATTGCCATTGGTAAGAGAATAATGCCTTCTTGCTCTCCTTTCACCTTTTACACCTAGTGAAGTAGTTTTCAGTTTATATTAGAGAAACAAGACTAACATAATAATAAAGTATAAGTCATTTAAGTATCCTATAAGTATGGCACAATATTATACGTGTAAAAAATTTACATTTACGTTTACATTTACATTTACACATCAGCAAGCAACACCTGTCCTTTATTAAAAATGGGCTCCAAACACTACTGACAGTGTCATAAGAGGAAACGGGTGATAAGGATTTTGAGCAGATCCTAATGAATATTATATCATTACTGTGAGAAAAGTATTATGCAGGATTACATGCTGCTCTGGAGAAGACTGAGTGACAACGCTCATCAGAGGGTCACATTCCTCGCCTTACTGCCTGTCATACCTAGCTACTGGAGAGTTTTATTTTTCCCTTTTTTTCTCTCTCTCTCTGTTTCTCTCTCTCTCTCCTTTCATTTCCTTTTCTGAAAAGTAACCCTTATGATTAAACTCAATGTATTTCGTCAACTGCATCACAAGAAGTAGAAGTAGCCTTCAAAAATTTACTGGAATGCCCTGAGGATTTTCTACCCTTCTGAAAGAAGGATGGGTTGCTAGACTCATTTGAAACCAAAGTGCAATGTCGTTCTTTGGAAATCTCTGGAAAGTCAAAGAGTTTTTCTCACAGTCAATGACAGCTCAGTTTCCTAAGCTGAACCTAAAGCAGCAGAGCAGTGACAGTTTATGTTGTTGCTACAGGTGTTAACACTGTTGTAACAAACCTATGTATTAATAACTGTTCCCTAGCTAGTGTAAAAATCTGCAAGCAATAGTTGTAGCCTGCTTTTTTTTCCCTTAAACTACAAGAAAATGTTCACCATTTTCAAATTCTCCTGTCTTTAGCTAGAAGAGTATAAGTAAAATTTCAAACGTAGAACACATTAAGAAGTTGCGTTTATGATAACTGAGTAGGTGACATTGAAAAATTCAATCCAGTCACAGAAACCCGTTTTACTTTTCGTTCAATAGGCAGCAATCAAATAAAGAAAAAAAAATCACCATCCAAATCAGTGTTCTATGTAGGAAGGAGCAGAGATAATTTCTCAGTTAGTGAAAATGGTTTGTTCTTAGAATTTAAAAAATCTTGAAAATACTGTCTTTGCACACTGTATGAGTAGGCTTTTTTATTTTTTTTTGTATTTATTTCCTTGAACAGTGATGTGATGACACATAATTCCCAATATCATGTTTACATCAAAAGTTAGCCAGAAGCATAAGAAATATTGCAATTTTTATGGGGTGATAACATTTTAGTAGATATAGCTACATATATCATCTAAGGGATTTGATATTTCTGCTTTTCTCTCTCAAATTCAAATTTGTGAACCCATAATAGAACTTCGATGGTTTATATTAACTTATTTAGCAATAATGAAGTCTTGTCTTTTCCAGCTGGAAATCAATCAGGCATTCATTCCAGATGTATTTCTAACTGACTGTAATACGGTATTAAAGATTCAGAAAGCATGAGTTGATTAAATAAAATACAATGAAATCTTACAATAAAATCCAAATTTCTTGGGCACCATTTCCAACACCATATCAACTTACTTGTAGATGGTGTAGTATAATTTCATAGATCTTTGCAATTACTTCCAGAAATCTTTTAGACATTTTTCAGATATGTGTGTAAAACTCATAAAATCACCTCTGTGAGAAAAAGCTAATAAAAGTATTCTAGCAAACAAAAATAGATAATGACATTCATGGAAATTATTTCCCAGTTTTTGTAGTGCCAAAAGCTAAGTACCTACTTAAGAACATATGCCATCAAGTATACTCAACAGAAACAATTTTGCATTTCCTTCTCTTCCCTTTTCTTTCCTGTTGCAAATATACCCATAGGTACATTAAAAGAATAAAATCCAACAACTTAAAAATAAAGTGCAGACTCTATAAATTTTGTATACAGAAAATATCTCTTAAAAAAATAAACAGCAACAATAACAAAATACAAAAGAAGCACGTTTTCTTCATACTAATCAAGCATGATTGCAGCAGAGACCCTAGTCTAGGAAATACCTAGGAATGTCTGCCTGAACTTTACACTGAATTGAAGAGCTGGGTTGTGTTTCTAGTCAGGCACAGGAATTAGCTGCACTTTATTTATAGTATTCCACCATACAATAGTGAGTAATTGTGGAACTGTATTATCATGTCAACCACAGCCAGCAATTCAATAGTGTGCATAATGGTAACCAGATATTAAAATATCTCTTCATAACCTGGTGGTCTGCTTGTAATTGTTAAAGTCAACTTCAGAGATCTCTTTCTTCTTTCAATATAAATTGTTTCCTCACAAATCCAGCCATTTTCATTATATATAAATTGTGTTAATCTCATTGATGATATCCTCAGTGAAATATTTCATACCATACAAATTTTTTATCCTTGGAGTTTTACATGACCTGTCTAGACAATTTCAGTATGTATGTATCAGCATATTCAGTGTATTTCCAGTATATTCAGTGTATTTCCAGTACTATAAGGAACATAATGTTTTTGTTTCCAGTTTTGAAAAATTAAAGGTGAACTTTTTGTATACTAACTATAGCACTAATATACAGTTGTTATGTGTGCTATCAGCATTATTCTCATTGTAAGTCCAAAACACAGCACTATACCAGTTACTGGGAGAAAAATTAACTCTATCCCAACTGAAACAAGGACTGAAACAAGGGCTACTATGTAATGGACTAAGAATTTCTGTTTATTATTATTATTATTACTGTTCTTGCTTATGCCTACTCCAGAAGAGCCACTAGTAGATTCTTTCTAATCCACTTTAAGATAGAATTGGCTTATAATTAAAATGAAGAATGGACAAAGATGAATGAAGCCTGTATTTTGGGTGTTAATTCTAGTACCAAATATAAAAATCTCTTTCCATTTGTGGTCTGTCTCATATTTAAAAGAAGTCGTAATCCTTTACTGGTTTACTTTTCACATTATTTTTTTTTTTATGTATGTGACATATTAGCATCAGGCTTCGGATATTTCTGGTGTTAAGAACTTTGTTGTTCACTTATTGCCTTAATAATGCCTTTCTGTTACCTCCATAGACATGCTAGACATGCTAATTCTAGTGCAACTCAAATTAATCAGACCTGTTGTTAAACCAAAAGCAACGGCAAAGCACTGTCCGAATATTTTCATTATTTCTGTCATATATTTTTGGAGACCTACTATAGCATCGTACATCAAGTGAACTACTGCCTTCCAGTACTGCTTATTTTATTTTTAAATGCTCATTTAATAAATACAAAGTTCTGTTAGAATGCATTGTTGGATGTTTTTCATTAAGTGCAGAAGTGCTCCAAAATTAATAATCAAGTCTTGCTTCTATTCTCAGTTTTCTGTATTTATAAGCTAGATTCTTATATGAGAATAGAGATTTTAAAATGCTCTAGAGAGTTTTAAAGTTTTACAGGGCCAAAAGCAGCAGACACACAAGTACTCAGCAGATCTTGTCAGAATGAAATGAGGAAAGTGACTGTCAAACTCTGTCTATATGCCACAACAGGGATTTGCCCTTCATTTCCTTTCCATTTTCTAGTTTAAAAAGATTAACAAGAAGAAGTGGATGATGGAAAACTACAGAGGTGGCCTCCCAAAGATCCTATGCAGCAGGATTCTGGGTACTTTTCCAGTCTAAAACACGAGGAATGTTCTGAAAGTAATGTCTCCTATTTTATCATCTAACCCATGGTCTGAGGCAGATATTGGTGGTATGGCAGTAGAAGCTGAACTTTCCCAACAATATTCCTTTACATTTTTTTCTGTGTGACAGGTGGCAGCAGAGGGGCAGTCTGACACAGTGGCATCTGACATGGAAGTGCATATGAAGCAAAGGTGTGTCATTGAATTCCTCCATGAGGAAAAAATGGCATCCACTGACATTCATTGAGTCTTGCTGAATGTTTATGGAGACCAAACAGTAGATGTAAGCATAGTGAAGCAGTGTGTGGTGCATTTTAGCAGTGGCAATACAACAGTGGGTCACCTCCGCTGGTGACTACGATTTTTACAAGTGCAGCATAGAAGCTCTTGTTCACAGCTGGCAAAAATGCATAGCTATAGTTGTGCTGAATGCCATAAAGATATATACTATACACACTTTTCATTTATATGGTTAGCATGCAGAAACTTTTTTTGTTAATATTTTTCAAGTTGACCATTATATCTGAATAAAACAATAGTTAATCTCCTGAAGTTGCTTTCTTGTGCATCACAGGAAACATGATTCCTGAAATCTCCAAAGGAATGTAAGCAAAGGGAAGATAGTAATCTATCAGGAATACTCAGCTATCAGAGCTGAAGCTCAAGAATGTGTGTTTATGTGAAAACACACATTTTGAAAGTGATCTTGTTCTAACACAACACATAAAATACAGCTTCTTTCTATTTTTTATTTTTTTGTTTGTTTTCCTTCTGTCCAAGGAATGGTGACAATTTCAGTGATATTATTTCATACAATAAGAATGCTTTCTAAAATTCTTTAAGCTTCCTTTGAAAAAAATAAAATCACAATTTTGAAAAGAATTGCATGCACCCAAGCATTTAAATTGTACAAGCACTTTTTCGTATCATAACGTGTGTATATTAGCGCATCTGTGTTAAAAATCTTACTCTGTTGGGTACCTAGAATATAAGCTAGTATAATCCCCAGTTATATGCTGTGTAATTGAAATTCTAACAGTTGAGCTTTTTTTATTTGCTTGTTTTATTCATTTATTTATTTGTTTCGGATGTTTCTTGAGTAATTCCAAAAAGTGGTCATCAAATTTCAGCTTGTAAAACAGTTCTTAATTCTATTTTATACTGAGTAAAGATAAGAGACCACAATTAAATCAATCTTTGATTTTCAGATTTTTGATTATCTTTGGAACACGTCACTACGATCTGAGTAGCATCTTCTGCAGTGCCACATAGTGAATGGGGAAGTGCAATTCAAGTATGATCTAATGCGCAGATGTGCACACTAGTTCTCATTCTAATGTGCTCCAAAGTAGAATGGCAGACTGTGGGGCAGATTGTGACTCTTCAAGGCAGTTCATTATCCTTTGTGTATGGAGCTACTAAAATGAACAAACTATTTACACACAAACACACTGTAGATAAACGTCTGTATTAGATCATATTAGATCTATTAGAGTATATTAGATCAGGCTGTATATTCTCCTATGAAATGCAGCAATTTGACTAAACAGCTCTACACACAAACATGTTCATAAGTAAACACACAGACACCTCATTTTTAAGGTTTAAAATAAGCATTTGAAAGTAATGCATTATTGATCATTATTTCTTAAAATGAAAAAATGAAATAGGTGAATATTTGAAAGGGTAAGGCACTGTGCAGCAAGGAAGATTAAACTCAGGATATATATGTAACGAATACAGAAAACATAACACAGAGGTCAGTGTGCCTTAACGGACAAGATGGAAAAAAAGTAATGCTTGCGTTACTTCATGTCATTATATTTTTTTAAAAGTTGTCATGTATAAAATTATATCCTAAAATCTTTACTAATTCCATTTTTGCTTAAAATTATGCAGCCTGTAGAGAAAACTTTAAGAATCAGAAGACTTTCATATATTTCAGTTATTTTGTATAATGTGCTTACAGTACCAAGGAGTAAAAATAAGCTCCTAAAAACATTATTTAAACACATTAATTTAATATACCTTTATGTTAAGAAGATTTTAAAGAGTTCTGTATAGCATTTCAGAAAGAAAAGCCAACTGTTCTTTTAACCCCTTTGCACTAAGTCATTCTTTGGTACTTGATTGTACTTTACTATTATTAATCATAGATGCCTTCTGTGAAACGGAAAAAAAAACCCACAGAAATACAGAAAAAAAAAGGTAATAATGTCACTTTAACAGTTCAAAGAATATTAAATTAGCTGATGAAGTCTAAAACGCAGAAGCAGTTGTAGATCTTCGTAATGTTATGGATGGAAACCCAACTGAAACTTGTGAGAATGAAGAGAACATATAAACATCTTGCTCCAGTAGTCTAGGATGTAACAAACTTATTGGGACTCCATCAGCGTGCTCTACAAACTGGCTTTCTATGGAATATCAAATTATAGTCACTTGGACTTTATGTCCTCTGTGGTAACTCAAAGTACCTTTTAAAAATATTTGAAAGAGAAAACTGCAATAGATGATCTGTCATGTGGATCATGGTTGTAAGTGGCAAACAGCTGTTCCTAGTTTAACCAAGTATAAAAACAATATTCCATTCCCTCACATTCTCCTCTATTTTTACCACCATCATATCCAGCCAACACACAGATGCACACAGAACACCTCCTGACTCCTACATCAAGGGGAAGGCAGATTTCTCCACTGCTGTTAAAAGATAAAATTCAGTAACACATTTATATATAAATATGATTCTATGTTGTTCATATGGAACACAGGTGTGTACATAGGTGTGCATAAAACACACTGTGACAAAAGCCATGCTGTTCATCCTTCTCTGTCTCGAGAGAGAATAAGCAATATGATACACATATTATTGATGTAGCTTAAGATGCTAGTGGGAGATGCTGGTGAATGCAATAAGAAAACTGATACTGGAGAGATAACAAAGAGAATCTGCTTTTATGAAAATTTTTGGAAGCTCATCAAATGAAAATGGTAAGTCCATAAACACTGCCATACTGTACACCACGTGGCTGTAAAATATAAGAAAGCTTCACTCAATTTTTAAATGTTACTCCAAGGAGCAACTACTATAGACAATTTACATCATTGAGTTTTGAGTGAAGGAATATGGTGGCATTTCTTCTGGAAGCTGAAATATTGCACCTTTACAAACCTCCTAATAACTCAATTGGCTGAACATAAGACAAATAATAAATAAGAATCCTTTTGTGTGTCCTACACAACCATAGTTTAAATATGTTTTCCATTTCACAATAGAACCATGTTTGGTCTTCTCCTATTTGTAATTAGTTACACTAGAAAGGCCAAGGCAGTATCAGTGTAATAGAAAACTCATATCCAGGAAGAAAACTATTTTTTTTTCTTCCGTTTCCTTGAAAAAAAGCTAAGAGAATAATTCACATATACAGACAATTTCAAGCTTCAGGAATATGGGACTCAAATTAACAGACTGACAGCTACAGCAGGAAATTCAATGAAATCCAAGATGATCAGATGTACTTTCTGTTCTCTATTTGCTTAGAAAAATCTATCTCCCAAAACCAACAGCTGGAAGCTACATCAATAGAAAGATTTTACTGCAATTAGATTCACTCTATTTATAAAAATAATAATAAAAAATGAAACAGTAATGAATTTTACTGAATGTTTTCTTTCAGGAGAATTAACATGACAGTTACTGTTGCAAAGATTTGAGCAGGACCACTCAGTACTTAGGGCCAACAATAAATTTAACAATATGGCCTGCATAATTAAGATCAAAATTTTCAGATTCTTTTGGGAGATGAAAGGAAGTAACTAGAGATTTTTATGAGAGAAAGATTTATTGGAGAATATATCACTTGTGCCAACTCAGTCTTATAATTTATTCAATTATCTTGTCATTTGTTTTATAGCTTTGTTATTAGAAACAGTGTTACATTTGATACACACAAAACAGATGTTCATTTCTGTTTTTTGGAAAACTAATTCACCTGGCAGTTCTAGTCAGTGAAATCAAGCTGGACAAAAGACAAAGAATCTGAAAGCGAGGGAATCTGAAAGTTAAACTGCGTTTGTTGTCAACTGTTGTCATCTGGAGTTTGAAAGGTTACTGGAAATACATTTCTGGATCATAGCGTAGTAGACAATGAAATTGTTGGGCTAATTTTATTTTTCAGAATTGATTTGCATTCTCTCAGACGAAACACTTTCAAACTGTTCTCGCTGGGTCAAGGTCAACCATTCAAACAGAAGCATATATAGTCAAGCCATAACTGGCTGTCTGGAGCTGAAGTCAAGATTGTTCTTTGAAAAGAACAGATCTAACCACAAATGCTTAGAGCATATGAATTTTTTCACAAACTGCACATACAAAATATAATTAGCAAACTAAGAGGTGTCCAGCCTATTTTAGGAATTATCTGTAAATTTCCCACTTTCAGAGGTAGTTGTCACTCTGTGTGCGATAGAAAGAAAGCATGCTCTACCATCTATATCTGAGAATTTCCTGGAGAATTCAAGAGGTTATATTTTACGGGTATACTTAACTAGATAGAAGATGGTGTGAGGGTACCCTATTGGCTTTAATTCTATAAACACATTTCCTTATGACATTTAGTCAGACTAAATAAACAAGAATTCTAAAAGAAAACAATGTTAACATTTCAAATAATCTTTCAAATAATTCAGATTGAATTTACTCCCTGGGAGCTGCAAAGTAGATAGTTTTAAAATGATATTGTAAGCATAACCACTACCAATAGCCAGTTAGAGATCTCTTTGGAAATGAATATACTGATTGGTGTTCCACAGGAATGGACATGTGCTGAGGAACTGCTATAATCAGAACCATTAAAACATACCCTTTAAAAATAGATATTCACTTTTAATTGCTGTTATTACAGTTGTAATAATGCACGGGTACTGCCTAAAAATATTCACAATGTTTTAAGGCAAAATGAAAAGGCCTCTCACCAGACCTCCAAAGAGGAAGAAATCAGAAGAAAGTTTGTAGAAAGTCATTTCTTCAACGCTTGAGACAGTTTAAATACATTATTGCAACAATTTGTGGATGAAATTAGAGTAAGTTTGTGTTGCTGCTATTTTTGTTGTTTTGCAGATTTGGAATTGCTTTTTTCTGTTGGGTTGTTTTTTCTTGGTTTGGCTTTTAAACTACAGTACATTTAATACCCCATCAGAAAGTATCATTTTTTGAAGCACAAATCATATATGTTCAAATGTTTTAGAAGGCTATCAGATTGCTAAATACAGGGATGATATTATGATGTGGCAAACTGAGATGGACACATCATGCCATTTCCATGATTTCAGGCTTAGGAAAGTGTGCAGGTCTGAAATTTTGAAAACACAGGAGACGATAGATAAGATTCTCAACTGTTGTAAGTCCACCACTCCAGTAATTTCTAGGAGTCCTATATTAAACAGATTAATATAATAGGTGCTTTACATAACAATTTTAATTATATTATAGTAGCATTATGTACAATCTTCCCTGTATTAGATAATTTAGCAATTTATTAATTACTAGCAGTTATTAGCAGCCTATTAATTTTAACAGTAATTTTTATTTCCTTGTGTACTACTGTGCCCATTTCAAAATCTTAAAAGGTGCTCAGTGTACTGCAATACCTGCACTGGCTACAAGGACTGAAGTTGATATAGGTGTGCTCTGCCCACTACTTCTTGTATCTTATTATAAAATATTTTGGTGAGCACTGCCAGTACTGAGAATTACTGAAAAATGGTTGCGCTAAAAACTGCAGAAAGTCATAGCAAGCCTGAGGTGCTGATGAAGTTTGATTTCAGAATCTAAGTTGCTGTGTTAGAAAAATTTGCACTAACTTGGGCATTTATTCTTGGGCCTCTACTTTTGCTAAGATTCTTCAACTAAAAGAGTCAATTTCCAGTTCTAGTACACTAAAACAACAACATCCTGATTTTCCACTATAATAAGATTTTGGCAATATATTAAACCTGATAAGATAAAGCATTTTTTTCAAATGATGAACACAATATCAATTAAACCCAAGAAACAACATGAACAGTTCAAGATTTGCTGTAGATTATGCCAAAGCAGATGAGGCTACCAAAAATATTTTCACATACTGGGAAATTCAATTAAATGCATATGAAGAAGTGGAGTAAGTAGAACTTAAATTTCTGACTATGTTGGTATTTAACTAGACATTTGAAAATTTAATGAAATTTTCTTCCTGTGACATATGGCACTTCATAATAAAACAAATTTAATAAAAATTAAATATATTACAGAAAGAAAAAGTGTACTGTGATATCCCTGAAAAAGTGTTTGTTTCTTTGTTTGTTTACTGATTAATGATCTGTTGGTAAGGTTGTTATCCATACTGTTAGATTAAGAAAAGATGTTGCACTTAGGTATATCAAGTGTTCTGTTTAAATAGTATGCAATATTCAATTTATCTGAAAAATAAAGCTGGTGAGTATACAAGCTGAAAGACAATTTCTGCAGTCAAAAAATAATATATTATTCATGAGTAGTTTGAAAAAGGAGAAAAGTAATACTCATCTAATCTTCAGCTGAATCAAATAATCACTTATTTTAAAACATGTTATTCACCTTCTACATCCAAGTTTTTGAAGGAATGATGTTCAGAGAACATGGTTCCAGGAAATGCAACAACTTTCCATTACCTGCTTCTTGGGTACTTCACCTCTCAACTCTTTGAGCGTCCAGGGTCAGAGTCATGCAGGAGCTGGGGCTGAGAAACTGGAGGCTCCAGGTTCATTGCCACGAAAATCTAGGACTTGCCAAATGAAGGTAATGGATGACCTGGAGATCTGGAAGTCCTTGTGGGAGTTTCCACAAGTGTCTTGACAGTATTTCTCACACAGTTCAAAGGAATATAGCAGTTTAGAGGTCCTCTCTTTAAATTAGCAGATCAAAGTCTAAGAATTTTCATTTCCAGATTCTGTTTCATTAAGAAAATTTTTACATAATTCACTCTGAATTACTGCTTAATTAATTGTTTGCCTTCCATAGCTTACTAAGGGAACACTTCCTTTTTATTTTTTTTTGTAAAATATGGCTCTTCGTTGTTTAGTATTTTTTAATTTCCTCTGCAGTAGGAATTTTAAGTTCAACTATTTCTTGTCTGAACACACAACAAATCTATATGCACATATGTAAAGTGCATAGCAACTTAAAAGTTCATAGTGCCTTTAACATTGGTAAAGTTTCCTGGCACTTTAAAAATAATAAAAAGTTTCTTAAACATTTAGCAATGAAATAATGAAATAGTGGAATTAGTGTTATATTTATAATAATAAATACAATCTCTGATCTTTATAGTAAAAGATCAGAGATTATACTCTGTGTAAATCAAATGAAAAATTTTTACCTTGTAATCCTCTGTATTTTCCTCCAGGAATGTTTACGGAGATAGGGTCAAAGAGAAGGAAAAATAAAAAGTATACACTTTCTGAAAAATATTTGTATTGGTAGAGAATCTCATGGGTGATTCAGAGACTTAGATACAACCTTAATCTTAAAGTAAGGGGTCTGGGTTACTTTATAGATATCTGTAATCAGCTCACACTTGATGGATCAATTGTGTAGTATCAGAAAAGGCTGATGGAACAAAAAGAAAGAATTTATATAAGCCTACAGTCCATTAACATGGCAGTGGCATTTTAGATGATTTAATGGAAAAAGGTAGCTGGTTATTAATTAATGTGTACACATCTGTTGCAAGCATGGTTCAAACAATAAACAAAACAATACCAAAAAAACCTTCTGGTCTTTTTAACTGAATCTTCACTAGGCAAGAAAAGTCAGTTTTTTCTGTGATGCCAGGAAAGAAGTAGAATCTGTCAGTCATTAAAATGCAAGGCATACAGGGCTGTGGCTGTCTGAAGATGAAATTGGATTTCTCTCTCTCAGCTCTGCTGATTCCTTTAAATTCCACAAAGCAAATTGCCTTGTCATAACTTTGTATTAAACAGGAAAGGGTTCAGCTGGCACAGGTAGTACTAAAAGCTTATGGGAACTGTACAGTGCATTCTCTACAGAAAAATATGTATTGAAAGGCCAGTTTTTTTAACATGTATCATTAATTTCCCAAATCTTTTTTGCAAATTTGTCTGTTCATTTATGGCCTTCGGCTGCTTTGGAATGTTTTCTTCTATTGCTTTTTATTCTTTTCCTCCTTCTGAACTTTTCACGTTTATTGACAGCTGCTATATTTCTATTGGAGACAAAGATGTTGGTAATTGAAGATATCTAAATTTGTGATATAATTTCGCAAAAGAACTTTAAGTTAAAAATAAAAATATCTTTGCCTTCATTTGATTTATTATTAATAAGTATCTTGTCGTTTACTTATTAACATACATTAATACACTAAAATCTTCTCTAATATGATATGTAACTGTACTGGTATTTTGTATATTCAAGAATAACTGTTGATACAACAGTATTAGTAGTTACTATTGTATATACAAAAATGCAAGATAATGTTTTCAATAAGGATATTTTGAGGTATAAATGCTGACGTTTTCTCAAGTTCCTTTTCTGAAAAGTTATTTATTTATTTTTACACATTAAATGGCCTGTCATAGTTGTTATTCTTTATTAATTTAGTGTTTCAAATGCACCAATTTGGAATATATCCATTTTGACAGAATATAATGAAATATTGTATTGCTTCTTAATTTAAGGGCTCAGGATTTTTACTTCAGTTCACCTGTGGTACACAGGAAGGAAGAATTCGTACAGAGAGTTAGAGATAATCCAAACATGTGGGCCTCAAAAAATAGTTCCAGCAGGGTAGGGGAGAAGGGAAAATGTGGATTTGTGCCAGTGCTAACTTTATCAAGAGAGAAAGAAAAAGAGAAGAAAAATCGTATTAAGCATATAAAATACTTATTAAACTTTTGATAATATGAAGTGATCTGTGGATAATTTCTCTTAAGCTCATATTCATGACTGATTTTCTCCACAGTGTTTGAAGCTTGAATTTTGCAGATGATAGTAATTTGATAAAAGAGAACATTGGAGCTAGGGATGAGGAGATGTAAATATTTAGGGACTGTTTAAGATATTGTGGTTACTAACAAAATAGTTATTGACCTTTACGTGCATATATCCTTTCCACTTCCTTTGCCCTTCCTCCTCTGTTTCATCTGAATGCTTTTTACTTTCACTTGCCTTTTGTGTTAATTCATTTTTGTTTTGTATTTTTTACTAATTAGAATTTGGGTTAAAGTTCTCTTATGCTGTTGAAATACAAATCAATATTCAGAAGACTGTCCTGAAGAAATATTGCTTGTTTTTTCTACTTGTTTATTTGTTTGCTTGTTTTTTGGGGGGGGAGCTTGGAGCTCGGAGATATGTCCTGAAATCACTCTCACTGCTCTTAATAAGCTCTTTATTTTTTTCCATTTTTACAGCTACATGAGTTATAGCACACTTAATGAGACAATTGTAAAAATCCTTCAGCTTTAAAATCTGATAGCTGAGTTATGCATGAAAAGCTAGGTGCATGAGTTTGAGAAAAACTAAGTTCACTCAATTTTTAAGGCGAAAATATGGTACAAATCCTAACAGATGATAGGAGGTTAAGTGTCAAAAATGTCATCTCATGAGTTACTGATTGTAGGTTGTTCTTTGAGAGCGATTTTGGTTTTGCTAGAAACAAGGTTCTGTAAAGCGTGAAATAGATACAATTCCTATAATATTAAACCTAGGAAAATTTTGATTTTACACCAATAAAGTATGTTGCAAATGCACACTGAAATCACTGATGTGCTTAATTAATTGATTGTTAAATTAATTCTTGTGCAAAAATGAAAAGATATTTTGATATTATGAAATCAAATATTTTATTTTTGAGAAATCATTTGCGATGTTGAAATTCTTTATTCTAAAATACATTTTAAATTGTCTAACATTGAAGATTTCTACAAAATAATAAGTATTTGGTTACACTTTTAGAATAGATACATTTAAAAGAATCTTACTTTAGCTTTTTGAATTTTGAAATTTCCATTGAGCTGAAAGTAAAAATAAAAAAAGATATATATTTTTCTCTTTTTAATGACCTATGATCCAGCTCTGTCTGGCCCAATTCTGACCTAATGCAAGACCATAAGAATTCAAATTTGTTTTTCATCTTCTATAATATTTCGTCATAATAATTTACAAACTCACTATCATTGGTCTGTAGTTTTTAGTACGATTTTAGAATTTCTTCTAGTCCTTTGATTAAGACTGAGATGAGAACTATTTTCAGAAAAACACACCTAAAAAAATCCACTTAACTGTTTGATATTTCCCAGTGACAATTTGAAGACTGTCACTATTTCAACCTCTAATTCGCTTTCATTTGGATTCCCCTTTTTTTTTTTCTTAATTAAACCAGTATTTTTCTTTTTAGCCCAACTATTGTCCTGTACTAAATAAAATACCTTAGGGAAACTGAAGTTCATTGCTAAAATGACATTACCTTTATCAGCTAGAGTTGCAGTCTCCTCAAAGAATAATTTATTTGCATAATTTATTTGAAGACTTATTTTCACAGGGTAGAAGATGCATTAACAATTCCAGCTGGAATGAGAGTATTTACATTATCACTGCTAAGCAACAGGCAGTCAACAGCACACCACTGGAACAGGCCATACAGCAGAAATGTGTTCAGCTGCTGCTTCCTACTGACTTCCCACCGTTTAGGGCACCCACAGCCAAAGTCAACCACCATGAAAATAATTAAATGTGAATATGTGATGGGCCTCATGAGAAAGCTAGAAACATGTCATGAGCCCTATTCAAAAAGTATCTGAGATGGTAGAAAGAATCTGATGTTTGGAGAAAAGTTTATGGGTCATTAAGTTTCAGCATTAACGATTTAATGTATAATGTTCCTTTATAGCATTTGGATATTCATCTGTAAGTTTCTGAAACCATTACGACCTAAATAAAGTTAAACTTTTTATTTCCATGCAGAGTTCAAGAAAGTGCCACACTGAAAAACAGGCTTTACTGTATTCCATGAAAAGGTCACACATTCCTGCTCCAAATCTATTATGACACCAGCAGTTTAAGCATAGGAAGATATAGTATCTTCTATTAAACCAAACCATATAGCTGCAGAAGACAGACACATAATATACACAAATCTCTTTAGTGAATCCAGTTTACACAACAAAAAAAACCTGTGTGTTGTCAAAGACTAAGCAACTTCTGCTGCCATCACTCTAGAGTGTGGAGAATGGGCTGGGATCAGTGAACGCCCACTAGCATGGATTAAGAACATGGAGGAGGTGTTTGCTTTGATCTAGAGGTAGGAACTGCTTCCAGTCTTTCCATTTATGCGTGGACCATATGTAAGATGCCTTGTAACTGCAAGAGTATAACCTGACGCTACTTTTTGTAGTTTCTGCTTACTTTAAAAGTTGATAGGATAAAATTATTCCCAATATATCAACTAATTAAACCATCAGTAGTGTCAATGTTATAATACTTCAACTGTTAGATAAGTTACAGTAAATCAACACATATCTCACATGTCTCTGTTCCACCATCTTTCCTAACTTTACAGATCTCTCTGATCAGAAAATCACCAGTATTGGTAGCTATGTGCATGACAGTCATTCAGGGAAAGTACAGAAACATACAAATGTGAGAGTCAGGAATCAGATAAAAACTAGCCCAAACAGGAGCCATCTTTTTCCAGATTCCTGTTTGAATCATAAACGTTTAAAGTACTATTGAAAACGTTGAGTACGAAATACAGTTTGTTGTCATTATGTAAGGATAGCAAGGAAATCGCATGTCTACAGTGAGATGCTACAGTGTCCTTTGTTATGCCTATGGACATGTTGAAAGAACATTGTGTGTGATGGAAATCTCTGCTGACAGAAGCTTCTCCTATCACTTTTTTATCTTTTCTAGCTGGTAAACTCAGTTTTCAAGTACATTTCAAAGAATATCCATGTCTTTGGATAAAGGCCTATTTGGCAAGGGGTTTATTGCAGATCTAAAATGAAGTGAATGAGTATCTTTGAGACCTTTGCCAGCTGGCTGAAATGGTAACAACCTCAAGGTCACACAAGGAAACAGTCTGGAGCCAGGTGGATTGAGATCAGAAAGGCACAAAAGCTGTCTTGCACTTCCATTCCTAAGCTGCCATTTGTGGACCTTGGCAAAATGTAGCTGACAGCTAGGAAATGTGTGTATTTCTTACCAGCTCAGCCAAAGTGAGGCCACTTTTTGGGAGGCCTATGAAAATCCCATTGCAAAGTTTTATTGACATAATTTACAAGGTGCGTGCACAGCAAGTGCAGCCAAAGGATGATGATTCAGCTTGTGACAGATGTGAGAGTCCTGGAAACAGAGATATTTCAGCCAAAAGGGCATGTGGACTATTCCTAGCACGTTTCGTGAAAGGTAACATCTTCTTGTGTTGCATCAGTGGTAGGAAAAGGAGATAGGAAGGCTGGGAAAGAAAAATCAAGCTGTGTGAAGGTATTACAATGAATTCTTAGGCAAAAGAATAAAAATAACCTGAGAGTTTTCATTGTCATTTCTGCTCTTCTCTCAACATGCATGCACTCTACCTTTCCTCAAGGAAACTGTGTATCTTAACTTCAACCAGTTAATTAAAATCTTAACCAAAAAACTGAGACTGAATGAAGGAAGCAAACAGACTGTGAGCGTTCCTGTGTATTAGTAACTTATTTTCTTACTGGCTGCGCAGGTGTTAATGCTATCAATGTTTCTGAGAGAGTGAACTCAAGTCTGTACTAAATATTCTCAGAATCATAGACTCATAGAATGGCTTGGAAAGACCATCCGGTTCCAACGCCTTTGTCTCAGGCAGGATTACCAACCACTAGATCATTGTGCCCTGGGTCCCATCCAGCCTGGCCCCAGGGATGAGGCATGCATAACTTCTCTGGGCAACCTGTTTCAGTGCCTCAACCCCCTTTGAGTAAAAAATTTCCTCCTAATATCTAATCTAAATCTTCCCTCTTTTAGTTTAAAATCATTCCCTGTTGTCCTATCACAATCAGATCATGTGAAAAATCAGTCTCCCTCCTGTTTGTAAGCTCCTTCTAAATATTGGAAGGCCACAATTGAGGTCTCCCCAGAGTTTTCTCCAAGCTGAACAAGCCCTACTCCTTCAACTTGTCTTCATAGGAGAGGTGCTCCAGCCCTCTGAGCATTTTAGCATATCCTGCTAAAGTGATTTTACTGAATTACAAAGGTTCAACAATACTAATTTCTGCCCTAGAGAAAGAGTAGTTAATTTCTTCAATTAATTGTTAAAAAGTGTTTAAGAAGGTGTCTGTCTTTTGAAGAAATGGGATGAAGCATAGAGGAGAGCTTTTGTGAGATTTACAGAAAGATTAACAGAAATATAACCTATAACAGAAAATTCTACTGCTGAACATAACTGGAGAGTATTTGAACCTCCAGGGTAACTGTTGATGGTATTGGTGCTATTGTCTCACTTTATGCTTCCTCTACTAACTTATCAAATTATCACTCATGCAGCTGTTGTGTCAATTCACACTATTTCCACTCCTATACTAGCCAAAGCTACTTCATACAATTAATTTCGCCCCATACACCAAAACTTCAGTGCTTTTTCTGAAAACATCACCCAGGAAATTATTTCATCTTTTTGAAAATCTATTGCTCTCTACAAAGAAAAATGTGAGGTGAAGAAAAAATTCAATGCATTTAGCATTAAAATAAATAATGTGTTGAAGCTTTATCACTATCTGTGATATAATTTGTCATTTTAAGTCCACAAAATCATTCAGATTTTATGGCATTTTTAAGTTCTTTGGAAATTCTACTAACTCCTTCACAGACACAGAATGAGAGCTGATGTACTAGAGTGTGCCAAGCTGTGATATCCTTGAGGCTTTCCGAAGGGCTAAGTTTAAACCAATGACATAGATAAAAGGGTTTTTTTTTGATACAATAAGAAAGATAGCTTCAAACTTTTGTGGAGGGCTAAGTGAGAGGTTTTTATGTGCTATTGGCAGGATGCTTCACAGTGCACTGTTTTTTTTTTTTTTCTGTAAAAGAATTATATAAAAGAAAATACATCTTTTAATGTAATTTATTACCTACTAATAGAAACAGAAAATTTGTAAAACTATCAGTCAAAAAGGTCTTTCTGATATGCAAATGACCACATCAATATGTGTTAGAAATAAAGATGTATTGTAGTAAGAAAAATAAGTAGCATTTTAGCTTATTAAAACTTGAAAGAACAATATACTGAATTAAATTTATCTTACTGATTTAAACTTTAAAGAGCTTATGGTGAGGAAGAACTGTTTCATGGCCTACTAATTAACATAAACAGGATGAAAATATATCATTGTTCTCAGAATAATCCTGCTGGGCTACTTTCAATTAACTGAGCCTTACAAACATGCTTTTCTAATTGATAATGGGTAAGCAGATCTTGTATGAGACATTATTTCTAACTGATATTGACTAGGAGTAATGGAAATTATGGATTGATCAACAAAAATGATAAAAGTATGTCTTTTGCAGAGAAGAACAACATTTACAAAGATTTTATATGAGTGGAGTTTTTAGAGCATAGATTGATTAAAAATTTAAAACGGCTATAATTTAGAAAGCGTTAGAACTACACAGAAATATCTGAAGGAACAAATTTTATGTCATCTAATGCTCCTGAAACAAAAAGGACAAAAGAAGGAAAAAAAAAAAAAAAGGAAAAGAAAAGGGTTTTGAGAACTCTCAGCAGGGTGGAATGCCTATGGAATTTATAACTGAGTGAGAGCAATGTCACACCAGAAAAGAGGAAGAATAGCCTTCACATCATTCACTGTTTCACATTGGATATTGACCACAATAATCGGACAGTACATATCATCAGCTATGTAGCTGCACAGCATACAGCAAAAAGGTCTTGTTTGTGTGTAAAACTGATAACTGTTCTTTACAGATTTTTTTTTTATTTTCCCAGAGATGGAATCATATAGCTTCCAGATTTTCCAGCACCCTTAAACAGGTAGTGTTTATAAACTTATTTTAATAAAGATATTTGGCAATTTGAAAGCATTCTCCATAATTCAAATTTTTGTCCATCAGTGATATAACATGGGACTTCATTCTAGTGAGATCCTTCAGTTTCCTCCGCAAGGTGCTGGGTATAATGAAGCACATTAGTAATGTTTCTACACCGATGCATGGAGTGTGAAGAACAATCAAGATAAGACACAAGTCTTGGCTCAGTTTTAGAGCTACAACATCACTGGCATAAGTGAAATCTGGTGAGAAGAGCCCTGCAACTGATGTGTCATGATGGATGCTTCTGGGCTCCACAGAAGGGACAGGCAGGGCAGAAAATTTTGAGGTGTGCCACTGCATGTGAGGGAGGGGCTGTGATGTATGGTGCTTGCAGCTGGCAATGAGATACTCTGTGTACGAATTAAAGGACAAACAAACAAAATGTATGTCACTAGGGGAGTCTACTAACCAGCAAAGGTGTTGACGACAATGAATTATTACTTAAGAAGCTATTTAAGATACCTCTAGAGCAGTGTAAGAGACAGTTTCTGAACTTTTTGTCTCAAAGCTTGCTGTAAGAACTCTTTTGTCTCAAAGTTTTTCTGCCTGAAGGCTCGCAGACCAGGGGCAATGAGATAAGCAGCCAATAAATGCCTGATTAGCAGCCTTTTGAGGCGAGTGTCTTGAGGGAAGCATCCACTGTGAGGGGATGTGCATGGCAGTGCATGCTCATGCATGCACGTAGGTGTTGCAGATGACATTTACCTAGGTGCCCAGGAATGCCACACTGGCAGAAAAGGAGGATAAAAAGACAGCTCTAACAAGGGAATGATCCCTTGCTGCCCTGATATCTGCTTTTCAAGGTCCTGCTTCTCCTGGGCCTGCTCCTGCTTCACCTTCTGCCTGCCTGGTGCCTGATGGCTTGATGGCTTGCTGTCCTGGTGCCTTAGACTTGTTGCCTCCTGCTTCCTGCCTGGTGCCTGCTGCTGGCCTGCTGCCTGATGGCCTCCTGCCTTCTGCCTGATAGCTGATGGCCTTGTGCCTGAGACCTGATGACCAGAGGCCTTGCTGTCCTGCTGCCTGATGTCCGCTCCTGCTTCTCCTGGTGCCTGCTGCCTGCTGCCCGAGACCTGATGGCTTGACGCCTGCCTGCTGCTGCTCCCCCAGCACTCTTTCTCCCTTGCTCCCACACAGGCCTGAAGATATTCCCGGACCAATAGAATGGCACCAGAGCCATGGGGGTGACTATTCCTGCTTTTTTATATGTAACTCTTGCTTTTATTTCCTATATTTTTACTATCACCTGTCTTCCCACTCCCATTTTCCTCACTGACTAGAATTTGTATTAAAATGGTTAGACAACATTTGACCTCATTTGCGTCTTAATCTCACTCCAGGTATATCAAAGAATCTCCCCTCACTCAGATAATTGGAGCAAGACAAGTAGCCATTCTTATTCTTATGAAAGACTTCAACTTGCCAAGCATTAACAAGGAGTACATCACAGTGGACACAAACAGGTCCAGGAATTTCTATAACACCTTGATGATAACATTTTGGTACAGATAAGAAGGGAGATAACAAGCAAAAGTAAATTCCAGGATTTGCTGCTTGTGAGCAAAAATGTTCTCATGGGTAAAGTGACAATTGGTGGGCATATTGGCCATACTGAATGTGATGCACTCAAATTTTAAATCTGTACTACTATCAAAACTTCAGCCCTGGATATGTGGAGAGTAAACTTCAGGCTGCTCAGACAACTAGTTGGTAAGATCCCTTTACTGTAAGCTGGAATATATTTTTCCAATTTTCAGGAAGGGCAAGAAAAAAGGCTGTGGTAATTACAAGTCCATCAATCTAAATTACATGTCTGGTAAAATTGTGGAGAAGATTATTCTAAGAGTTGAAAAACAATTGAAAAGCAATGCAATTATTGGTCACAGCCAACAAGAGTTCAGGAGACAAAAGTCCTATTTAACAAACTTAACTTCCTTTGATGAAAAGGTTACCCATCCAGTTGACCAGGGGAAGCCGGATGATGTAATTTTTGGATTTCAGTTTAGTTTTTGACACCGTTATCACTGTTATCACAGTATCCTTCTGGACATCACATCTGCCATACAGCTAGACAAAAACAGTGCAATGGATGAACAACTGGTTGGTGGGCTGGGCTCAACTGTAGGAAGCCTACAGCTTCCTTATCATAGGGAAAAGAAAGGCAGGGGCTGATCTCTTCACCATGGTCACCTGTGGCAAGACCTGAGGGAACGACATGGAGTTGTGTCAGGGAAGGGTCACATTGGGTATTATTAAAAGTTTCTTCACCGAGATGGTGGTTGTGCACTGAAACAGGCTTCTCAGGTCAGTGGTTGTGGCACCAAGACTGCCAGAGTTCGAGTGTTTGGACAACACTGAGAAATATGGTTTGATCATTGAGTGATCATCTGTGGAGCTAAGAGCTGGACATAATGATTCTAGTGGGTTTCTTCCAGCTCAAGATATTCTATAGTTCTATGATTCTGTAGTTCTAATATAGAATCAGCTATAGATCAGTGTGGAGAGTCAGCTCCAGCCAGCAGCTAATTGCCCGTGGCTGTTTGTTCTTTTCCTACCTTGCTCTCCCTCCAGTGGGACAGCAGAGAGAACAGAAAGTGAAAAAGTGAGACTTGTAGGTTGAGATGTTTATGTTAATGACTAAAGGAAAGAGGAAAAAGAGCAAGTGATATAAAAGTAATCACTCACCACCTCTCACAAGCAAATCAATGTCCACCTAGTCTCTAAGCAATAAGCACTTTGGAAGACAATTCCTGGCTTTCTCTTCCTCTGTCTCTGCTTGATTACTGAGCATAATACAATATGTCATGGAATATCCCCTTGGCCAGTCTGGATCATTTGACCCAGCTGTGTGCTCTCCAATTTCTACCTCCTACACCCTCATACAATTGTTGAGTGCTGTAAGTGTGTGTGTGTACTCCATAAAAGAAAGCTTGGACACTGTGGACTTTTCAGCAATGGCCAAAGCATTCATATGTTACCAACGCTGTTTTAAACACAAATACAAAACATAGCACTCTATGGGCTGCCACAAGAAGTTTCTTCCATCCCAGCAAGACTTGGTATGATCAGTTCAACAGCTATGTTATCAATGTGTAATAGATGTGTTTAATGCTTAAACACTTGTGGTCTGTTTTACATGCTTCAGCACAGAGAAAGGATAATGATATATGCCATGTACATGCGTCAGATGAAATTAATGCTGATGAAAGTGCCACCAGTGATATGTCTTGAAGTAAAACACAAAATCAATTTAATTCCCATAAAGCTTCACAACTCCTGTTAGTTTTTTACTGCTAGAAAATTAGTTTAATTACAGTACAGCTCCTAAAATCAAAATAAATTGAAATAATCAGTCATTATGAAAGACTTGCATTCTGAAAACAAATTCATCCATTTAAAACAGATATCCCTCCTTTGACATCACTGAACATAGATTAGCCATTTGCTAATGTCATGTTTATTTGATGTTAGACAGCAGATTAAAAAGTATGAAAAATCAAAGCAGGAGGTTTTCAATTCTAATATTGTCAATATCCTTTCATTAGCTGGGAAAACTCATTTAATTATAATATGAACAGTACTAATATTTGCTGAAATATAAAATACCGAGAATTTTACTTTAATTTCAATATATCTTTTCTTATGAAACACTCTCCTATAACTCCAATTTACTCTAGGTTAACGAGAAATGAGTTAAACATCATCTTTTCAGACATTTAACAAGTGACCACACACTCAAAGCTTCCTGCCAGTTAATTTTTCTCTTCACTTCAAATGTTATATTCATCTTTATTTTCAAATGAATGAAAAGGAATGCAAACAGAGGTCCTGAAAAGGATAATTAGGGCTTGGTATATCCTGAAATTACACTGAAACAGAGTACATGGTAAAAGAATAGAGAATGAGATCCATAGGAAATTAGGTTTGAAGCTATGTTAACTAGAAAACTACATTTCTTGGTTTATAAAGGAGTAATAATTACTTTTTTCATATAAAAGGAATGAACAAAAAAAAAATAGTGAAAATACTTAGTCATGTAGCCTTCCAATTGACAAGACTCTAAGGCAACATTTTTAAAACTTTCCTTTGGAGAACTCTGAACCTAGGAAATTCTAGGGTGCCAGAAGACCAGCATTATCAGTAGCGCTAGATTTGTAAAAAGGATTTGCCCTTTTATCTGCATACTAAAGTCTGCATACCCCTTTCTTGGTGCCACACAAGTGCATAAGTGTTGGGCTGATGGTAACTCTTGAAAATGAAACGGAAGATGTAAATTCTTAAATCCGCATCCTATAAAACCCACCAAGCTCACACTTTTTGTGGCAGAGAAAAAAATGTTGTGAACAAAGAATAAAAAGTGTTTGAAAGCTTCAATGCACAAAGTTTTTGAGCTAACCTGTTGCTACTTTTGGGGAAAGATTTCTCCACTATGATTCTCTTCTGAAGTGAGAACAACAGATTAGACACAGTGAGGGACTGACCAATTGAATACATAGGAAAATCAGAAAGAAAGGAAAACTGATACAGTGATTTAGGAAAACTATACACAAATTATAAGCCCTAAAACTATGAGCTATCTGGATGCTATAACATTTCCACTATAAACTAACTATCCATTAGGACTGCTTTTAATCTAGATCATTTCAGCAATCTATTTTACGCAGCTGTGCAAACAGTCTTGGTGGGATGTAATGCAGATGTGGAAATGAGTGGTCAAAATGAAGGGAAGAGTCCAGAATTTCTCTACTTTTCTCCATTGCTGAAGCCAGCACATTAAGAAACTATGGTAGGATTGGTCTGTTTACACGAAACTATGATCAGACTTCACATATGCAGCGTGGGTAAGGAAATGGAACGTCAAGAATCATTGCTGCACAGATGGATCTAACTTTGACAATAAAATATTAAAGAGGGTGCTCCTCACTCTTCTTCCTTATGCTCTTTAAAAGAAACTCTCTCCACAAAGAGGAACTGTTAGCCATTAGTTATAATAATTAACTATTTATTATTTCTTTCTTATTATTTATAAAATTATTTAGAAAATATTTATTATTATTACACTTATTATTTATTTGTTATAATAGTTAATGTAATAACTAAATTTTAACTATTAGTGTCCTTACCAGTAATTTATTCCAGTGACTAGCAGAGAGTCGTCAGCTTAATGAAGTCACTTACGTGACCCCTCGGTATTTTTGTTCATAGTAAATAAAATTCTATACCTTTTCAGTTTCTTTTCTGCAATAATTCATTGCTAACATTTCTGTCCAATGTGGTAGAGTGACTAAGCGGTAGAATCATATCTACAAGTACCATATACACAAACAATACATAGAGCTGTCTTATGGACAGAATCACAATTATAAATCACAGCTGTTATGGTTGTTACATATTCCTTACTAATATGTCAGATGTCTTGGCAATATTCATTTTAAATGTACTGACTGAGTAGAATTTCCTTTGAATTATAATTCTCACCATTTACTAGTAAGTATTCTGCCAGAAATTTTGTTCCAAAAAAGTATCTTCTCTAAGTTGTTTATTCAGTTTTGTATTTTTAATAACATCCATCTGAAGATGTAGAATGTTTACCTTTTTATCTCCTTTGCTTCTATTCTCCCTTATCCAGAAAATTAGAGCATCCAAAGCTGATATCCAGACAGGGAATTTTATGTTTGTTTGTGTCCTCTCTCTCATCCTGCTGTCTCAAGTACTGCACTATTAAAGTGTTATTTTATATATATATATATATACATGTACTTCTTAGAGCTGCTCATGAAGTTCTCTTCAGTTACAGAAGATCACCTGAATGAAATAGGACAACATCAATTTCCAAATAGGAGCTGCTCCAAAAGTAATGCCTCCCATTTTATCATGTTGGCTCATGTTGTCAGAGGAAAATATTGGTGGGATGGCAGTAGACGTTTAACCCTCCTGTCAGTACTCCATTATGTTTTGTTGCCATGTGACAGGTGGCAGCAGAGGGACAGCCTGACAACTTGTTNTATATATATATATATACATGTACTTCTTAGAGCTGCTCATGAAGTTCTCTTCAGTTACAGAAGATCACCTGAATGAAATAGGACAACATCAATTTCCAAATAGGAGCTGCTCCAAAAGTAATGCCTCCCATTTTATCATGTTGGCTCATGTTGTCAGAGGAAGATATTGGTGGGATGGCAGTAGACGTTTAACCCTCCTGTCAGTACTCCATTATGTTTTGTTGCCATGTGACAGGTGGCAGCAGAGGGACAGCCTGACAACTTGTTGTCTGACATGCAAGTGTGTATGAAGCAAAGGTATGTGACTGAATTCTTCCATGCAGAAAAAATTGCATCCATTGACATTCATCTATGCTTACTGGACATTTATGGAGACCAAACAGTGGGTGTGAGCACAGTGAAGCACTAGGTGGTGTATTTCAGCAATGTTGACAGTGAGTTGAAAGATAAACCGCATTCTAGACAGTCATGAAGATTTTTATGAGTGCAGCATGCAGTCTCTTGTTCATCACTGGTGAAAATGCATAGCTAATAGTGATGACTGTACTTAAAAATAGTGTTTTGTAGCTGAGGATTTTTTAAAATAGTGGAGAGGATTTTTTAAAATTTTTAAAAATTCTTTATAAAATAGTGTTATCGTGCTCTTTATATTTGTTGTAGTTTCCACGGAAATAAAAAATCGGAGGCATTACTTTCGGATCGACATACATATACTGCATGCTTATGTCTGCATTTTCTGCTGGCATTAGTTTGTAAGTTTTACACATTCAAATAAGACTTCCGTTAGGCAAAAACTCCTCAAAAAACAGTTGGGGGTTTTGCAGAATGTGATAGTTAATACATATACTAGAATAGCAAGTTAAAGAGTTTTATGAAATATAACAAAGCATCAAGCAGCTGAGGTACAGAGCACTGCTGCTGTTGATTAGTTACACTCAGGCACATCTGAGCTAGCTTTTCTTGTTACTGATTTGGCCACATTATTTACAGCATCTATTCTTTGCACAGATAGACTCACTGAAGTGTAGACCAGAATATATAGTTTTTGGACGATATTGCTTAGAACAATCAGAGAATCTCTGGTGTATAAGATTCAGATTCAACAACACAAATAGCAGTAAGTTTTCTTTTTTAGAGTTATCTATGCATATATATGACATCTTAAACAGAACATTTCTTAATGCTTTATATCTATATTTTATCTCCTCAAAGACACATTTTATCAAAAACCATTTGGATTTAAAGTGTTCTTTTTAATATTTTCCAACCATATCTAATCAATTTCTGTCAGTTTTTGTTGCTTTCACCAGAAGAACAAGTTCTGTGTGATTGTATATTTTTGGTGCTATTGTCTAGTGGTGGGTAGTCACAATTTATAGGCTGAGTACTGCAGTAAGACTTTGTGGCTAACTAAGGAACATTTCATATTCTCATTGCAGATCTAATCATCCCAGATACAAGATTTCTATATTTCTCTGAAACTTTTCATTAGTGCACTGTATATATTGTGCATACATACCAAAGAAATTGATGTGAAGTAAAGAAATATCTCTTCCTCTACTGTATGACATCCCTGATTAAGCAAAGCAAAATTCAAAAAAAGCCTTTATTCAAAATTTAGATTTAGTATTTTGCTAAATATATACAAACTTGAAAAAGCATGGGTTCTCACAGTTTATTTTATTTGAGAAAATACATACTGTTTCGACTTTTTATTGGAGGAAGAATAATAACTGGAAATAAGCTTTTGAGACTGTTTTAAAAACAGCAAAATAAACAAAGCCAATGAAAGCCATGGCCCCAAATCAAGAATTTATCTTCCCATTGGCTATAGTTAAGGAATGTAAAAAGTAGTAGTTCAGGAGCAGGGAAGAAGTTTAAATTTCTAAGAACAAAAATCTCAGTGATTGAGAAAAACAAGTAAAAAATAAGAGAAATAGAACATTATTGGAGACCTTGAATAGATCAGGGCTCTATTAAAAGATATAATATAAGAAGGAAAAAAAGTGAACATGGAATATATTTATCTTAGAACTATAAAAAAAGAAGGATCCTACAGCACCTGGCAGTTTCTCAAGTAAATAGAAATAAATAAAGGCACATAACTAAGAAAGAAAAGACAGATGATATCAACAAATCCTGTCATCACATCATCTAGAAATGAAGAGGGGAATCACCAATGTTTTGCGCCTTTGACCATTTTTCAGATCTTAGCCAGCTTAAGAATCTGAACTGCAAACAACGTTCGTAATTATCAATTGCCATTTTACAGTTTAAAGCCTGAAAATTGTATTATGTATCAGATTATGTACCACAGTTGCAACAATCCAATTGTTCACCACTGCCAGAAGATGTCTTGCCTGACCAGATCCCTCTTTACTGATTCCTTTTCTTTCCTTCAGATACATGTTCCTGACACTTCTCATCTTCATCAGTCCGTGCCTCTCTTTTCCCTATGATAAGGAAGCTGTAGGCCACCATGAGGCCTCCCCTCAGTCTCCACTTCTCTAGAAGGAACAAATCAAGTGACTTCCACTTCTCCTCATATGTCTTTCCCACTAAACCCTTCACCATCTTCACGGCCCTCCTTTGGATGCTCTCTAGTAGTTTTATGTCTTTCTTATATTGCGGCAGCCAAACCTGCACGGTGCTTGAGGTGAGGCCAAACCAGTGCAGAGCAGAGCAGGATAACTTCGTCCCTCAACTGACTAGCAATGCTATGCCTGTTGCACCACAGGGTACAGTTGGCCCTTTTGACTGCCAAGACACACTGTTGACTCATATTCAACTTGCTGTCAATGAAAAACCTCAAATCCCTTTCTTCAAGACTGCTCTACAGCCTCTTTGGCCCTCAGTCAGCATCATCCACAAAGTTAATCCTTCATCCAAGTCATTGGTAAGAATCCCAAACAGAACTGGCCCTTGAATGGAGCCCTGGAAAATTCCATTAGCAGCTGGCCATCAGCCTGATGTAATCCCATTTGCTATAACCCTTTGACCCCAACTCATTAACCAATTTTTCACCCACTGCATTATGTTTTTGTCTAGCTTTATGGCAGATGTTTTGTCCAGAAGGATACTGTGAAAACAGTGTCAAAAGCTTAACTGAAATCCGAAAATTATATCAGCTGGCTTCCCGTGGTCAACTAGATGGGTAACCTTTTCATCAAAGGAAGTTAAGTTTGTTAAACAGAACTTTTGTCCCCTGAACTCTTGTTGGCTGTGACCAATAATTGCATTGCTTTTCAATTGTTTTTCAATAGCTCCTAAAATAATCTTCTCTATAATTTTACCAGATCCTGAATTCAAGACTGACAGGCCTATAATTACCAGGGAAGTAGCAAATAGCATCTCTGTAGTTCACTATGTTTTCCAACCTCATTTCTAGTTGACATACACTTTCTTTTTCCACCTACACTCAGGAAGAAGATCCCAGCTCAGTCAACATTCAAAAGATGTATTCAAATACTTGTGATAGCAGTCTCCTGAAGAAGAGAACTGCTCCCTTTGCTCACTGAAAGGGCAAAAGCTTATGAAGCAGGGATAATGGACTAAGCAGGGTATTTACAAAGACATGTTAAACATTAGAAATTTTACTAAGGGTAAGAACAGTTAATTCCTACCACAGCTTGATCGCTAAGTTTCTATGTCTATGTCTGGAAGATTGTAAGCACTAACTGGGCAAGTATTTGTGATGTATAGGTAAACTTAATCTTGCCTTTGAAATTAAATTATTTCCTGAGGTTTCTTTCAACCACATTTTCCAGCTGTTCAGATAGTGAAAACAGAGTAAGACTGACTTTCAGGAGCATCTTAAAATGTGGCTTCATGGTACAAAAAACAACGCAAATATTACAAGTTTCTCTGAATTCAGCTACGGCCTAGCGATAACAATAACTACTTCAATTCCTACAGCTCAAACAGAAGCAAGATAGTAGAAAATAGCTCCTCATTTAATTATTCGTTCAGATTTCTATTTCTATTTTTCTGTTTTCTTTATCAGTTAGTACGTAAGCCTGCAATATGATTCTTTGTCACAGTAACTGGAGATATTAGTTAGAGAAAATAAGAATTCAATCCCCATTTTGTAAGATTTTTAAGAGTAGGCAATATACAGCAACAAGAAAAGAAAAGGGAAAAGTCAAATTCAACAGAAAAACCAAAAGAACCATTGCGGGTATCAACAGAGACATATATGACCTTATGTTCAAGCAAACACTTTGAAAGTACTTTAAAGCTTACTAGACTTTATCCATAGGCTGAAGGAGTTAATTAGAATGGTCTAAAATAGCATTTCTTTCTGGATCAAAAGTGCACCCAAGTGAATCCATGTAGCTTCCTTTGGTTCTTATCATGAATTCATCTTGAAAAATGAAAACTAGAATCCTACGAGGTGGAATGAACCATATCCATACTCTGATATCTCACTGATCTAAGCTCCAGACATGAGTAGTTTTTCAGTCTATGGGCCTAAACTGGAGCTAGCCAAAATTAAGATATAGCACAAGAGTACAACACAGATTTGTGATTCCCAGAAGCAAGTTTTTCTCTGCAAACTGGCTCTTATTTTTCCATACTGCTTTCTAGTGTGGATGCATGTTCAGAATCCTCTGTTAGGTAGTGTGGTTTGCCTTGGTTAACTCCAGCATGGTTATGGGATTACATTTGTCTGTAGATTCTTGTTTCATTTAGCTTATCTTCTGCAAAATACCATGAAATGTCCTGATGAAATAACTGATCATCAGGCTCAGGCAGAATAAAAACTGTTGGGGAGAAGCAGGACATTTAGTTCAACTAGATTAACAAAGACCTATTTCAAAATTTTGAAAAGCCAGAACAAAAAAGGAAGCAGAAAACAACTTGCCTTTTCCTTCAGCAGTTGTGGTTCTGTATCATCGTATATGTCAGACTCTGGGACCTGGAGGCTCTGTATTCCAACTCTAATATCAATAGTGTCAGGATGCTCATGCTACATTCCTCTTTTGTCTTGTCTCTAAGGAAAACTCTGAGCATTTGAATATGAGCAGATGGATCTTGTAAATTCTGAATTAGAAGTAGAATTCTACAATACACGTATATAGATATATATACATATATATCTATATATTTATATATACAGATTTGAGTTTACCATCTTTGGAAGAAAGGACAGGCAACTCAGGAAGACTACAAGAATGTTGCTAGGATATGCAGAGAGAAAATTAGGAAGGTGAAAACTCAGCAAGAACTTAATCTGGCTATCATTAAAAATAATTAAAAAAATGTTTTTACAAATATAGTAACAGTAAATGGAGGGCCAAGAATAAACTCCATACTTCATTGGATGTGGTGGGAAATATTACCACCAAGGATGAGGAAAAGGCTGAGGTTCTCAACACCTTCTTTACTTTTGTCTTTAATAGTCAGGTTAGTTATCCTCTGGGTACGCAGCCACCTGAGCTAGAAGATAGGGATGGGGAGTAGAATAAATCCCCACAATTCAGAAGGAAACGGTTAGCAACCTGCTGCACCACGTGGAGAGTTGTAAGTCCATTGGGCCATATGGGATCCACCTGAGGGTTCTGAGGGAGCTGGCATTAATGATTGCCAAGCTGCTTTCTATCATTTATCAGCAGTCCTGGTCAACTGGAGAGATGCCAGACAACTGGAGACTTGCCAATATGACACCCATCTACAAGAAGGGTCAGCTGGAGTATCCAGGGAACTATAGGAAGTGTTGATCTGCCTGAGGGTAGGAGGGCACTACAGTGGCACCTGGATAGGCTGAATCGATGGGCTAAGGCCAATTGTATGAGGTTCAACAAGACCAAGTGTTGGGTCCTGCACTTCAGTCACAACAAACCCATGCAACACATAGCTTGGGGCAGAGTGGCTGGAAAGCTGCACAAAGGAAAAAGATCTAGGGGTATTAGTCAACAGCTGGCTGAACGTGAGCTAGCAGTGTGCCCAGGTGGCCAAGAAGGCCAAGGACATCCTGGCTTGTATCAGAAGTAACGTAGCCAGCAGGACTAGGGAGGTGATCGCCTCTTTCTACTAGGCACTGGTGAGGTCACGTCTTGAGTACTGTGTTCAGTTTTGGGCCCCTCACAAAAAGAAAGACATTGAGGCCATGGAGCATGTCCAAAGAAGGGCAACAAAGCTGGCGAAGGATTGAGAGCACAAATCTTATGAAGAGCAACTGAGGGATTGTTTAGTCTGGAGGAGTCTCGAGGGAGACCTTATCATCCTCTATTACTACCTGAAAGGAGTAAGGTAGGGGTCAGCCTCTTCTCCCATGTTACTAGTGATAGGATGAGAGGTAAAGGCCTTAAGCTGCACCTGGGGAGATTCAGGTTGGATATTAGGAAACATTCTTCTCAGAAAGTGTGATAATGCATTGGAACAGGCTGCCCCCAGGGAGGTGGTGGAGTCACTGTCCCTGAAGGTTTTCAAGAAAAGGGTAGACGTGGCACTTAAGAACATGGTTTTTGTGTATATATATATATATATATATAAAACATATATAAAGCTTGTATCTATGATATCATGGTACTATTTTAAAGAATTAACAGAATTAATTTGACCCATAACCTCAGAAATAATAATCTCATCAGGAATTCCTCTTTTCCTCCTTCTTTCTTCCCTCTTCCCTGCCCTTACTCTTTCTTGCTTTCTGCCTTCCTTCTCACAATAATAAAATCAAAATAAGGCTTTTCATTGCTTTGACTTGTGAAGTACATCAAGAAAAAGATATGCCATGATTCTTTGGATGTGCCTGTGTTCACTATCTGATTCAGAACTGCAGAACTTTTAGTACTTGCAAAGTCAAGTTCCTCATGCTTGCAGACTCTTTTTTTTTTGAGAAATGAGTACCATTTCTCATCTCATAGTATTCTGGATGACGATTAATGTTTGCTTCTATTAAACTTATCATGGCTCTTACAGCATCTGATGCTAAACTTTTATTGACCAGCCTGAAAACGCCAAATGAGATGACTGACTCTCACCACTTTTGTTCTTGTATGACTTATAATAAAAGTTGTCGCTGAACTTATATTATGAACTCTTTGTTCCTGCAAAATTTTTTTTAATGGTTTGAGCTATATATCTGGGCTGAAAAATGGTGTACCTTTCAGCTCAGTGGTAATTCTTTTTCAGATTTTCTTTTGTTTTATAGAAAACTGCTAAAGTAAAAAAAGTAAAAGCCTTCATTAGATCAACAAATTCATAATATTTTCAACATCCAAGCATCTGTTAAAGATGGTAAGCATTGAAGCTTTCAGAAAATACAGTAGACTAATTGTTCTTTGAAACAAGCATCTTCATTTTACCTATGTAGTTTGAGTGCTTAGTACAACTAGGCCCTAAATCACAACACTGAAGTCCAAAGTCCAGAACTTCTGGTTAATAACTTTTAGAATTTATGTGTAATATGGGAGGTTAATTAGAAAATGTGAAGTTCTGTTCTTTTTTTGTTTTGTTTTGTTTTTAAAGTACTGGAAGGGGTCAATTCTTTATTGGCTATATTGCAATGGCAATTATGAATATAAACGTTTTCAGAAGCTTCATCAGAATCTTCTAGAATGTGGGATAGATTGCCTTTAAGGAGTCCCTCAGTCTCTTACTGCAAAAGAAACAACAATAAAAAAGAAAACTTCAACATGATGGTAAAGAAGATAGAAAAAAATGTATTATGGAATTACTATTTTCCAACTGACAGTACTCTGAAGATTAGCCCAATGAATGACAACCAGGAAAGTTTTTGAAACATACTCAAAGGAGAAAGAATACTAATTTGAGACTATCCTTCTAGACAAGGGAAAGTTTGTAGTGCTTAAGGTTTGATTTGAAAAAAAGAAACAGTCAGACACTGCTTAGAGAAACAAGGGAATGAAACTGATAAGAAGGTGAAAAAAGAAGACACACAACCTTGCAAATCGTAAGAAAATATCATTAAGACTCTAAGACCAATGAAAGAGTGAGAAGATGGGAAGAAGTTCAATATATGTAAGGCCAGAGAAGCCAATAATTTTAGCATTATAGCATCATTACATACTGTGATCCCACTAATGAATTTAAAATTTGGTAACTATTATGTATTTTTTAAAAACAAGTGTCTTAATAAAATAATAAATAGAAGAAATGACTGAAAAATATTAAAAAGAAGCCTATTAAATATTTTTGTCATTTTACTTCTTGGAACTAGACAAATGAATATTGTTCAGTCTTGCAGAAAAGGAAATTTGACACTTCATAATTATTCATAAATTTGAAGAAGAGGAAATAAGAAAATTATCCTTACTTAAAACACACCCATGCCAAACAATTTTGGGAAAAGTTGCAGAAAGATGAATGAACAGTAAATTCATTACTTCCGTTGCCAAAGATATGAAATCTTAAGCTGAGTCACGTTTCTATAAAATATCTCAATTTCTTCTGTACAAACATTTTATTTATGGATGCTTTATATGTGCTGATTTCATAAAGAAAATTAGTCTATCAGCTTTCTGTTTTCCTCTAATTTCCTACCGAAGTCTAAGTGAATTTCAGCATAAAGAAACTGTAGGTTAAAGATAAAAGACCTTCCATCTCAAGGTCGTTTTGCAGTAACATTTACTTGTAATTAACTTTGCTCCCTTTCTCTCCTTTTCAAGAAACTCTCCTCTCTACCATGGTTACAACAGCATCCCTCTAATTTCTTTCTCTTCATACCCGTACAGCTGCAGAGAGGCTAAATTCGCTCAAGAAAGTGGCAATCCCCCCCCCTTCCAGAACCTTTGGTTGAAGCTACTGGGACAAGGTAAACAGCTTCCTGCCCTTCATGCTGATCCCATTCCAAATATAATATATATTAAGCTGCTTATTAAACCAGATTCAATTTTCTCTAGGATTTTCACATAGTTTATGTCAGTTACATTGGAGCAGTAGTAACAGAAAAATGTCCCATACAAAATTTGAGATTAAAATAACATATTTGGTTAATATAAATTATATATATATATATATAATATAAATATAAAATACTTGGGTTAAAAGCTTTACATCACAGATTTTAGAGAAAGAACACGTTTGGGGATTTTTTAAGCTTCTTTGGTGGGGACGATGTGGATTGAGCATTGAAAACATTTCTCATCAATGAGCTGAAAATTGAAATATTTTAGCTAGAACCCAAATACTGAACAGATTTTTATGAAAGCTATACTTCACCTCTGTTTAACTTGCTCCCAGGACTTTAGGTGAATTATTTTTCCCATGATACAAAAATGCCAAGTAATCTTAACATTCACCCGCTGTACAGAATTCAAAGTACAACTATTATTGACAAAACATACATACTTCAAGCATGTATATATATATATATTAAATATGGTAAGAAATTTCTTTTCTGTGGCAGGAAAAGGACAAGGACTGAGAACGTGCCTCTTGTTCAGTGCAGAAGTGGCACTGTATATGCTCAAAAATTGGGAAGTTTCTTGTCTTTTTTTGGCTAGATGATGATTAGTAAATTAAATTGTTCAGTGTTTAGTAAAAAATTCAAATTTCAGAAAGCTTTTTAGTATTTTTTGTCATTCCTTTATTTGGTTTCGTAGTCTCCAATTTCTAGAGACTACAATTTCTGCAGAACACATACTTCTGGTGTTGATTTTCCTGTTAATCAGAAATTATATACAGTCAAATGATATAATCCTAACCATTTAGCTATGCTGTCACTCCAACTAATGAAATGTCTGAGGATGCTTTGGCATCTTCTTCTAAAAGGGAAAGACTTAATTCCCTTCAGTGCAATCTGTCAGGCCTACTCAGTCACAGTCAGCGAGTAGTGAAAGTTATCACCACACAGAAGCTTCTTGTTTCTTCTTTGCCTCACAACTTTATCTCAGAGATAGCATTTCATTCAGCTATTCTAAAATTGATTTTCATTAAGTACATTGTCACCTTCCTTAGGTTCTGTCTATAATCAGTGATGAAATGCTGCTCCAGAGGGTGAGTGGGAGCATCAGAATCATGCTCTGTCCCAGACTCTCCAGGTTAATCTTTTCTATTTTACTGAGTACAGCTGAAATTGAGTGGGAGGGATATCCTACAGAATAAGAGGTTGTCATGACAGGACAAGGGGTAATGGTTATAAACTGGAAGAGGGTACATTTAGACTAGATATAAGGAAGAAATTCTTCACTGTGAGGGTGGTGAGACACTGGAACAGGTTGCCCAGAGAAGTTGTTGATGCCCCCTCCCTGGAAGTATTCAAAGCCAGGCTGGATGGGGCTTTGAGCAACCTGGTCTAGTGGGAGGTGTCCTTGCCCATGGCAGGGGAGTTGGAACAAGATGATCTCTAAGGTCCCTTCCAACCTGAACCATTCTATGATTCTATGATTCTATGGTTATCAGTCTGTTATTAACCAATTTTTTTGAGAATTGTTTCACTGTTTCTTCCACGATCTTGCTAAGCTGGTGGCTGCTTAGAGATAGGAAAAGGAGCATAGTTCCAAGGGAGGGAATCTGAAAAGCAGCAGCACAAAGGAGTTCCAGCCAGTAAGTCAGTTTCAGTAGGGGCCCATATTAAATGCCTCTACATAAATGCACATAGTATGGAAAATAAGCCAGAAGAACTGGAATTTTTAACCCTTTATCAGGACTATGATATCACAGATCTAGGCAAGATGTGGGATGGCTTGCATAATTGGAGTGCTCAGATGGATGGCTACAGGCTCTTCAGAAGAGAGAGGCAGGGAAGGAGAGGGGGTGGGTAGCCTTCTATGTTAAAGAAGGTCTTGACTGCATAGGGCTTAGTCATGATGATAAAAAGGTCAAGTGCCTCTATGTAAGAGTTGGGGAAAGGCCAAGAAGACAGACACTGTGAATGGAGTACGTTCTAGATCACCCAACCAAGACATAATACTGTGTTATTGGGATTTCAATTTCTGTAACTTTCCTTTATGTTGTTTGTACTTAGCACTTTATTAACTATTTACAGTTCCTGATTTGAAAATGTCTTTAGATTTGATGCTCCCTTTCAAAATAATCACATCAACCATAATGTACTTAACAAGTATCATAGTCTGAAGTGTCACAATCTAACTACTTTACTTTTTATTACTTTTTGCTTATTGTTTCCCAATGGATTTTCAGTCCAGTGGTGGTATTTGTGAACAGAACAAATCAAATTTATTTGTAGAGGGAGATCTTACTAGAAATTTCAAATGATATGAGGGAGATTTTACCAGGTATTTCAAATGAAATATCACACTAAAATAAATTTTCTATGATTTCCTTCTTGGCTATTTTTTGCTTTGTCTGTGTGTATCTGTGTGTTCTCTTCCCATTTGTTTTACATTCTCATCTAAAAACATCTTTACTATTTTTCAAATGTCTGCTACCATGAATAAAGGTAATTATATATAAATCTTCAGACAAAGAAGAAAGAGAGAAACATTTCTGTTTTATAGATCAGTGATAGACACACTTAGAATTTTTCTGTTTTAAACATACCAAAAATAGTGGAAAATTTTATAATATTTTTCTAAGTTTCTAACCAAAATTTTGTACAAGTCTGTCTCAGAGATTCTAGTGCCCTCTAGTGTGCTACAATTTTAACTGTTTTTTTCTTCTAGATTCACCAGATCCTAGTGTGTACCACATAAACAAACTGAATGTTTACCCAGGGATCTGAACAGTGCCCAGCTAGGACAGAGGGGACACTAGTAATCATACAGCACAGTTACTCAAAAACATGAGTGTCATATTCCATGATCACACATTTAAGAGGCACCTTCCTATGCATAATTTTTGGATGGCAGAGGTCTTGGGACATTTACATTTATATAGCTTTATGCAATGTCGAAAAAGTGTTAGCCTGTATATAAAGAGTTCAGAGGTATCTTATAAATTTGAGTAAATTATTTAATATGCATCTGTTGGCACCCCAGTGTCTGGGAAGGAAAATATTGCATCATTCTTAGTGTCACAAACAGAACTATGAATTGTTGTAGTTTTCTTTCACGCTGTTCACATGATGTCTGAGGGATGAGACCAATAATTATTCTAGAATTTTTTTGGATGAGGATCAGAGGCTAAGCAGAAGCAAAGATGGACTACTAGACATTAGAACAATATGGGAAGGAAACAGAATCAATGTGAGAGAAAGAGGTGAAAAGAAAGGGAAAATGTCCTCAAATGGGAGACTGTTAAAATTTTAAACAAAAAGAAGAGGAATGTTTAACTCTTGTCATGGCCGTAATTAATGAAAATATATGAAGAGGTTCCAATTCCAGAAAGAAATTCAGCAATGTTCAGAGGCATTTGCAACTGCAGACTTATTCTTTCCTATCCCCATTCACTCTACAGCTCCTAATTCTATTGTGTAGAACTTGAGGATTAACTGTTTGCATGTAGTGAAGGGGGGGGAAGTCCCATTTGATAATATTTGCCATTTTTGCTTTGAGTTAGAGTTGCAAGTTCTTCTTGTTCTGTATTTGTAAGTTTTGTCAAACTGTGTGCTCTGCTGTGTTAAGTACTACATGTATTTTCCGTTGGATTTTATATCACCATCAGCAAAGAATTTTTGTATTGTGGTGAATCTAACATTTCTCTATTTGGAGTTAAAATTCTCACTTGCAAAAGGAGTTTTGAAAGCATTTTTTTTATTATTCTCTTTCTTAAATTTGATTTATTTGAGGATATTATGCTACAACTTATATATAAATATATAAAAAATATAAATATGTATAAAATAAATATATAAATATTATATATATAATAAATATACAAATACATATATAAATTTCTAGTTGCATAAAACCTAGATTGTCAAGCCAGTATGTGTAGCTTTACACTGACCTCTTTCTGGGACCTCTTTTTGTGACAACCACTAGATGTGTATAAATTAGTGTACAAATCTGTACCTTTTTTGTTGTTGTTGGTGGTGGTGTTTTTTCATGTAAATACTCTCCATCTTGTTGCCAAAGTTGTATTAAAGTCCTCCTTTGAACTCAGAATATATAGTAGATGGTTGAGAAAATCCGTCTTGATTTTCAGGGTTTCTTTTTAAGATTTATTTTCAGACTTCATTGTTCCTACTTGTTTGTGGTATCTAACTTAACTCTCTAAAGCTTTCTTGAGTACCATCTCATGGATATAATTGTTGCTTTTGCAATACAGTGTGCCAGAAAAAACATCTGGTTTTAAATGACAGTGAATTAGGCCAGCTCTCTGATCTGAATCCTGGGAGGCTAGAACATACAGCAGGCAAAGTTTTTCCTTTTATGTACATAGTGCAAAAGACATCTCTGTTTATTATTCACTTTAGAAAAGCTATCAAAGTATAAACAGAAATGATAATTTAAAAAAAAAAATCAAATCTTAAAAGCTCTTAACAACTCAGTGGTGACAGGCACCATTTTTGTGGTGTTAGAAGGAAACATTGTACCATGTACTAAAGAAACAACATGATCTCCATGTGGCAAAAATAGTAATAACACGCAGTAATTTACCTAACCGATGTTATGCTTATATGCTGCTGAAGTAACAAAATACTAGAGACTCTAATGTGCACACAAAGTATAAGGTGTCTATAACGCCAGAAAGTTTTACCCTACAATTTAAAAGCATGTGTTAAATCAACAATTTTATTATTCAAAATAAAATTGTCTTTATGAGCATGGAACTGTAACTCTGCACTTTTGGCCTTCCACATAAGGCTGCTCACAAATGTTCCACACAAGGAATGTGACACAGTTTTTGCTCTGATGCTTTGGAAGTTTCACAGAAAGTCCTGAAGGAATCATCACAGTGGGGTAATCTTGTCCCAGGACAAAAGGTTTTAGGACCTCTCCCCTTCCTTCCCATCACACCTCCAGCCCTTCTTTTTTTCTGTCATGTGTGGACAAGATAGAGTTGGATTTATGGTACAAATACAGTTTTGGAGGTTATAATCTTTATACTGCGTCGAAAAGAATATGACAAATGAGACAAGGGAAAACATTCTAGATACTAATTTCTGGAAAATGTATTCTGGTTCTGGCAGCATGTCTGATTTCTGAAGCCTTTCACAAAGCACTGCAACTGGTATTTCCAGCCTTTGAGAATTAGATACAAATATGAATATATTTTCTCTTGGTATTTGACACATTATTCCAGTTCTGGCCAGAAATTCTAGCAAGATTAACTTTCATGTGGTGATCCAAAAGAAGTGTTCTAACAGGCTTTAAAAAAATTAATAAATAAGATAGATTGAAAATGCAACAGTCTTTGCATTTGTCACTACTGCTGGGAAAAGACAGAAGCAGATATTTTTTTCCTGAAACATAATATATGCAGTCTCTTAAGTATATGTCTATTGTAATACTTTTGAACAATTTTGTGATCTTGTGGAATTGAGTAGTTACAAGAAAGAGATCATGGTGCTTGTAAGAAATCTTCACAATGTTCACTTTCATAAAATAAATTTTCCGATTTTGGAAGATCTTCAGATAACAATGCTGCAAGTTTCATACTATATACTTTATTTTAAGCAAATGTCCAAAGTATCTACTTCAAATGTAAATTAACTAAGAGCTGGTTACAATTATTCTCAAATTTATGTTCATTTTTTTCTCCTTCTCTTTTTATGTATGTGGAGAGATTTCCAAAAGCACAGAAACAGCTTTTTAAAGAAAATATTTTTAATCTGAGACTATGTATGCAGTTCTGCCGAGTAGCACAGTTGCTCAGAATCTTTTTTACAGATTTCTGTCTTCTACAGACTGGAAGAGTAATAGACTTTAGTGATTCTCTTAGTTTTCACATGTGAGAGTCAAAGCTCTGTGGGAGAGAACCATTAGCTCTTCTGCATTGAATTCTGTGGGTTTAGTGACGTCCAACAATGTACTTCTGGAGAAACTCCACTAAAGTCAGTATGTAAAACCCATGTGAGATAGATTTGGATGCATTTAAGATTTGTGTTTTATTTTTCTATTAATATTATAATTTTATGTAAATTTTTTTTGGCAAGCAAATCTATATAGATCTTCTTAGAGCTCCGGTATTCTGTGTTAGCTCAAATTTTTGCTTGGACTCTATTGAGCCTTTTCATATGCTTAATTTCTGCAAATATTTGGCAAGTCATTAATTGAAGGAGTTTATTAAATGTATGATTTGGTGTCAGATGTGTGAGTTTTACAGCAACAAGGAACACTAAGCCATAACTTGCAACTGATGCATAGGATAATTACTATCGCTACCTGAATATCAGGTTCTCCATGTAAACCACTCAAGACTATGCTTGTTCTGTCTGTTCCCTAAATTCTGAGAAAGGGTGAAGGTATTATGGAGCTATTTGGGTGTACAAGCAGTGTTGCAATACACTCTGACTTGAACAGCAACATGAGACAGGCACTTCCCTTGGGTATAGTTGTTCTGCATTTCTTCAACCTATGGATGCCATCCAAGAGGGTAGACCAGCCCTTTGAGACTGAAAGGAACAAAAGGGCATAATTTTCTGCTGAAATTGAATGTAACAGTAATCTGAGATTCTGAAGATAAAAGCTGCTTACAGCTTAAGTTGATTGTAACGTACATATATATGCTTAAGCCTCTAATCTTGTGGCAAACAGGTCTATGTTATACATAAGTGTGACAAATACATTTAAAGAAAAGGTAGTTGTCTCCTAAATTTGTCCAGGCACAAGAAATGGTAGTTGTTTCCTAAATTTGTTCAGGCACAGAAACTGCCAAATCAAATAAACTTTTCTGTTCTGATATTTATACAATCATCCTGAATTAAATTTTACAAAAGCATGATTTTTATTTCACTGACTGTAACATTCAGCCTATGTAAATAGAATGATATTTTGGATAAGTGTTCTGGTTTTTTAACACTATGCAGTAGTATTTATGGGGATGTAAGTTAATCACACTTGGAGAAGAGGTGATCGAAGCCTCGTGGAGGTAGAAAGCTTATTTTGTGCTGACTTGCTCTGTTCACTGCTAAAATAGAGGCAAAGCTGGAAAAGAGGAAAAGGTTAAAAATTGTTACATAAAGTACCTAAGCAATTCCCCTTAGCCTTGGTAAGAAGGACAATTTGGTTAAACTTTGCTTTTACTTTTCTCTGTGTTTTTTTTTTTTATCTTTTATTATCATTATTCTCCTAACGCATAGAAGAAACTAAATTTTTTCCACATTAATAACTCTAAAATCAAAGCAAGTGATGCCAGTAAGTGTCTATTGATATGCAGCAGTAGAAGAAAGATAAGAATTATACCAGATAGAAGTCTTTATTTGCTTTTCTTCTTTCTGGACTCTATTCTGCCCTACAGGTGCATTTTAATAAGGGCTGACATCAAGATTTTGAGAAACACATCCTAATCTATTACTGTCCATCTTTGCACTAACCAAACAGTTCTTGCTTTTTCCCATGCAGTTCACCCAAGAAAAACATTTTTAAATGAAGTTTGAATTTGTGGTGATATATGCTACAGAAACAAAGATAACGAGTAACTGGGGAAAGTGATTGTTTCTTAACAAGGAGTTCTATTTTCTTTTTACTTGTACAGAAAATCCTTGAAGTGTCTAGTTAGCTGCCAGCTAACACAAATAACCTGCAATAGGAATTTTGGAAGAATATTTTTAAAATATTAACTTACTGCTAGGCTAAATACAGATAAAACATCTGAAAAGATCATTAACTAAAAATCGAACTCAAGATGAATAATGGCATTTGCATTAAACACAATTTCCATCATTCACAACGTTCCTGGTGTGATTTCTCTTATCAGATCTGGTTAAAACTTAGTGGTCACAGTATCTACAATATCTCCTCCTCTAATATCAGTATTAAGTCCAGATTCCAGTCACTCTGAATTTCCATATTTACACTCCAGGTGCTGAAGCATCTTCCTTGAGAAAAAGTCACATGAAACAAAACTCCCAGAAGAACAGCAAGCTAATGTTGATAAGGGAAGAAAATCATCCCTCAAATCAAAGTATGCAAGGTTTCTTGCACAAATCATAGACAAAGTTTCCAAAAATATTCTATTTGACATTCCCTAGGAAAGTGTAGGACTAATAGATGTCCTCAAAAGCATATAATAGCAAGTAGGCCAAATTACTTGATCATTCATTAATAAGGCAACAGAGCAGTTAACGGGAATTTCATACAAGACTTCATAATCACATTGTTGGTGTCCAGAGACTTAACTGTCTGACATTTCTACCCCATAGTTCAGTAATTCATTTACATGTTGTGCTTTAAGATTATTAAAAATAAGAATCCAAGTACTGAAAAGGTATCTATTCCATTCCCTTAATATTTCAATTCCTATTTTTAAATATGGCAGTCCCATTTTCTTTGCATTTAACATTGAAATGGAATTTGTAATGTGTCAGTAAGATTTATTTATTGATGTTTTATGATTATTAATCCATAGAATATATTTGGTATAAATGATGTAAAACCAAATAAGATATTGGGGAAGATAATGAAAGAATATATATTAATGAAAATTTAAAGGAAAATTGAAACAAAATAGCTGACTAGTTCAGGGTAGATAATTACAGAGACTTAGAACACATAAAATTAAAACATGGAGATTTAAGTCACAGAGCGACAGATTAAAAAATAAAAATACCCCGCAATATATATAGCTTACAAGACTGATTGACAAAGATGAATGTTCCCAAATCTTCCCAAAAAACTCATCTGCTGGGTATTTCCTGCTCTCCTCCAATCAAAATGCTGGTACATTTGACATTTACAACGTGAGGAATTAAAGTCCTGTATTTAAAATATCAGTTCAACAAAATTTGAAGTTTTATACTTTAAACAGTTTAGAAGAATGGGTTAATAATAGAAAGCAATATCTAAGCTTGTGTCTTGAGTTAATCAGATCCTTAAGTATTTTCTTGAAGTGCAGAGATATGCAAATCCATGTCTCAGGTTACTACTTCCTACATACTTACTTTCAGACTCTTCACTGTCAAAACTAGAAGAAATAAAATCCTAAAGGACTAACTGATGATTTGGCATTTGGAAAGGATAACAATGATTTCTCTACAACAGATGAAATCATTGCATTGTACCTTTTCAGGATTCTTTCCTTTTTCTTTTTATCAAATTAAGTTTTTTCACATTGCTCTAAATTACAGTACCAGCTGATAGGAAGCAGCTGCTGTCATCTACGCACAATTAGCTGAATGACTGAAAAAATACGATGTTCAAGAAAAACAGACTTCCAAAAGTCTTGCAAGAACCAATTTTGAACAGTTTGCTGATATTTATTTTTGAAAATCTTTTTTGAAAATCTGTACTAGAAATAGCTTTTGTGATCTATCCTAAATCCACAGAACTCAATAAGCAATTATTATAAAAATATGAAAAAAATTTACTTTATAATTACACTTAAATCTGATTTTCAGGATTTTTTTAGGTTTATACCTACAATATAAATGTAAATTTATTAACATAGCCTTTCTCAGTTTTGGCAATCCACACTTCAGCATCATCTAGTTGCTTGTTATCCACTTATTTGTTTGACATTGTTTTTATCTCAGTTGGGAGCTCCTGATCATAGAATCATAGAA
>WBMW01002392.1:23840-38458 GCA_013396635.1 Penelope pileata | reverse complement strand
AAGTATTGAAAGACTTTAAACAAAATATTTTACAATAAATATATGATAGGTGAGGTTGGAAACCTTTTGAAGTGAGTGGTTAGGAGGCTTCCTCCCTGAGTAGGTAGAGTGAAGTTAAATCTTAACCTCTCTATTCCAAGATAAATGCATTGAAAGTTTTGTGTGAAATTGTACTTCCTAATGTAGTATTCTTCTTATTTTGTTTATCACCTCTACTCAACACTCAAGATGTTTTTGACTTTCTGTGGCTGTTATATCCTATGGCTAGTTTGAGAATTCTTTAGTAAGTCTGTGTTGCTGCGCTGCCTGGCTCATTGAAAGAACAGTGGCAATTCTCTTTTTGTTACCTTAACCACTCTTTTCCCATTTTCCTCCAGTCTGAAGTCATACTTTTTTCCCCCATATCTATACATTGTGTGATACAGGCAAGCAGTGGTGAATCTTAAGGTCTCCTTAGATTTCTGGAAAATGACAAGAGACAGATAAATCTTACCCTGAAATACAGATCAGATTCTAATCTGTGTTGACTTGAGCATCTAGCAGTTTGATGTCTAATAGTTTGACATCCTGTGGTGTGGGTTTTTTTATATGCATGGCAAGATACGCTTAGCCACCTCTAGAAGGTAACTTACACAATCTTAGGATGGGTAACTAAAACTATATTAATTGCCCTCTGGATGTGACTATCTTTTCTACCAGGCTGTGAAAGAAAACTTAAGATAGCTGGACTACAGACATCTAAATTTTTGAAACGCAAATTGAATGAAATTAATTTCACTCTATGTTTAATAGCTAATAAAGGTGCTATGAATTTGAAAAATATTATACTTATGTAGTGACACAATACTACTACTTTTTTTTTTCCTTTAAAACAGATACTGGACAACAGCAGTAAATTGAAACTACCAGGTTTATTTTTAGAACAAATTTAAAAATAAATGTTCTGACAAAAGTGCAGTATTTACAGGTTCCAAACGTAGGAAACAATATTGTGTTTTTTTCTTTGTTTGTTTGCTTTTTATTTTCCTGTCTCAGATGATAAGGCTCTTGATAAGATGGCAAGGCTCTAATTCAGTCTCTTAATGTTAAAATTCTGTTTAACAGTATAATTAATTTTTTAAAATATTTGATTATTGCTTAATTACAGCTGGTCAAAGTAGTTTAATGTTTTGTCCTTCATTGTGTACCCTGTGAAAGCATTCTTTAGAGCCAACCATTCCCTTAGCACATACTAAACATCAGCAGAGTCTATCATGACTACTACTACTACTATCTGTGACATTTTTACTGAACAGGTTCCTGATTGCCAGATGGGAAAAGAGAGGAACTGATAGTCCTGTAGAAGATTCAGTACTAACTGTATCAGTGCGCCAAAGAGACCATCACTGGATAAGAAAAATGAGAGATAAAAATCAAAGAGATAGTACCATCTTATTAATTGATGTCTTATAGGAGGAAAGATCAGGGAGAAAGTATATGCTCCTTAAACAAAAAGACTTAAAGAAGAATATAGGCTACTGAAGTGGAATTTAATTGAAATCTAATATAATACCATTTGAAATTCTATGAACAAATACATGTAAGAGCTTAAATATGTTTAAGATGCAGATATTAAGCAACTCAGAGCAGATGTAGTACAAGCTTACATGACTTGATTCTGTGCAGGATGGACAGCTATCTTTGACAGAAAGACCGGATACAGGTTTAAATCCCTGAGAAGTTTCAGCTGGTGGAGTACGATACATGCTGACTTAAACTTCTCACCTATATTCCCTTTAAGCATAAAACTAGAGACTCAGACAAATTCTGGACTGCCCCATATTCTCACCTTCTCTGTTCTCTACTTCTGCCCTGTCAGCTATTTAGATGTCCTGCATCATTTTCTTTCATTTCACTGAGGGATCTAAGGGACTTTCTGTGATCTAGGAAAGATGTCTTTCCCTCATTTATTTTTTATGCCTGATCGGCAGCTCCCCTTAGTAATTGTCTATGGTCTACACACATATGCAAAAATGAATATTGAAATCTCACCTTGTATATTCTTCAGTGTCTGTATTTGTTTATAGAATCATGGAATGGTTTGGGTTGGAAAAGATCTTAAAGATCATCTAGTTCTAATCCACTTGTCACATCCAGGGACACCTTCCACTAGACCACGTTGCTCAAAACTGGCCATCCAACCTGGCCTTGAACACTTAGATGTTAGAAGTTGGTTGTTGGGAGAAGGATCTAGGGAGACCTTGCAGCAGCCTTTCAGTATTAAAAGGGAGCCTATACGAAAGATTCAGATGAATGCTTTATCAGGGAATGTAGCAACAGGACAAGGAGTAACGAATTTCAGTTTTAAAAAGGTAAATTTATATTAGATATAAGGAATAAGTTCTTTACTATGAGGGTGGTGAGGCGCTGGAAGAGGTTCCCCAGAGAAAATGGAGATGCTTCATTCCCAACTTAGATGTTACAAAGAAAATCTTTACTGAGAGGATTGTGTGGCAGTGGAACATGTTGCCCAGAAAAATTGTGGATGCCCCATTCCTGAAGACGTTTAAGGCCAGATCCCCCCAGGCTAACTGATCTAGTGGGTGGCAACCCTGTCTATGGCAGGGGAGTTGGAACTAGGCAATCTTTAAGGTCCCTTGCAAGCTAAGCTATTTTATGATTCCAGTATCCTGTGACAAGCATACTTACTGGGATTCTGGAGATGTTGCATTCCTTTTATTCTCTGGACCAAGAGAACAATTAGATTCTTCCTATGAACAGCGCAAAAACATGACATATTATGTATAGAGGACAGCAGATTTTATTCAATTTCTGTAATGTGAACAATTAAAATAACTCCCTCTGAGATTCCTGCTAAAAATTTGAATGTAAAAAATTAAGTTATTAATCATATTTTTTTAAGTGAAAGGAAAAACTAAGCAGAAACGTTCCTGAAAGTATAAAGGTTATGTTTAATTTTGTGACTGATAAGCTGGCCTACTGGTTTTTAAAATACATTCAGATCACTATTTCATTGAAAGTACTGACAACATATGTTCACAGTGAGACAGACTCTAATAATCTTACAGTGCCATCAAAAGGATTATATAAACTTGATACACTATACAAACTGTATGAACAAATGTATAAACTTAATACTTTAAGGTTTTGTCTACAACACATTGAAGTTAACTTTTGGATCTCCCACTTGTTATGATTAATGAGAGGAGTTTAAGTAATGCAATTTTAAAGACCTGAAGCCAAATAATTTTAAAAAAATCATTTAAACAGAAAAAAATGGGAAAGATACAAGGATCGGTCAAATGCATATTCGAAAGAACTTCTGAAGAACTGCAGAACATACAGACATCAAGTTATCTTTCTGCTATAAAGCCATTTCACTAACTAGAAGAGGCTAACTATTTTCCACCTGTATAACTCTCAAAAAAAAAAAAAAAAAACAACTTTACAATTATTGTTGAGCTAAGAATTTCACAAATTCATAAGGGACTGGAGAATCTGTCATAAGAAGAGAGGTTGAGAGAGCTAGATCTGCAGCCCGAAGAGAAGGCACAGAGGGATCTGACCAATATGCATAAGTACCTCATGGGTGCAGTAGAGAAGATGATAGCTGCAACCAGGTTTTTCTCAGTGGAGCCCATCAACATGACAAGAGGCAATGTCCCACAACTTAGACCATAAGAAATTTTACCTAATAAGAGGATTTTTATTATTATATCAAACAGTGGAAGATGCTTCCCAGAGACACTGTGGAGTTTCTGTTCTTGGAGGCATTGAAAAACAGACTGGACATAGTTTAGAGAAAGCTGTTGTAGCCTGCTCTGCTTTCAGCAGAGGCTTGGACTAAGTTTGCAGAAGTACCTTACAGCCTCAGTGATTCTGTGTTTCTACGACTGTGATATGACAAATCTTGTCTTCAAAACTGCTTGCCCAATTCAGCAGCTCTTATTCTGTTTGTTTCTTGCAAACATTCAAAAGACAGGCTTTGCTCTGTACAAACATTTCAGAAAGATCTTTAATTAATAGAAGTACAGAGACTGATATGCAAATGAGTGTTCTAGTGTTTGCTTACACATTTTTGAGCGCAATTATGGGGATTCACTTCAACAATGCTATCATGTCCCTCCATAACGTATATTCATGTCCACTGGCACAACTCCTACTTCAAACTTTTGAGGAGATCTAATCAGCCCTAATTTAAAAGAAATTAGCTTACTAGAAAAATATATTTCCTTTCTTCCTCCTTACATACAAAGGCATCACTATCAGAATATCAGGACTATATATCACTATCAGAATCGTGTATTTAAAACTAAAACTCTATTAGTTATACAACATGCTGTCTTCTCTCAGATGACTCACTCTGTACGCTGCTATAAGTGCACTGGCAGCTCAGACATCTAGTTTATCTGCGTTGTGGACAACTGAGTGGGGATCTAAATCCTAGCTCATTGTGAGTTATAATTAATGATTAGTGAACAAATGCACAACTTAAAATATTACATCATGGAGACAAGACAGCACTGTCAGGCATGATCTGAGCACTTTTATCTTTACCAGAACGCTGTAAAAGTGAGCAGCAAAATCCTCTTGATAATATTCTTCAGCTAGTACAGAAGACTTCAGAAGAAGGGCTACAGAGTCATATAGCGAAACTTGAAAGAGAAATGGTGCCCTTATTAGCTTAAAAAAGGGATTAGAAACTGAGTCACAGTGAGAAAGAGAATAGGCACAACTGTTTTCTTATATCTACCTATGATGTTACTGCATAGATATGGAGATGAAGGAAAAACCCAGGAATGGCTGAGGAAATTATTGTGAGTGATCACTCTCCAACAAAGTCTGAGCAAGGAAATCTAAAGCATTATAAACAATTATTCAAGGCATAACTTGTGTGTTTTATAAGTTACGCAAAGCTTTTGCAGAAAGAGAATATTAATATTTTGGAAAGCTATGTTTAGATATCAGCTACTAGTAAAACAGCAAGGCAAGTCTAAAATTATTTTGTAAATAGCTCTAATTTACCTGATGACTACATTATGTACACATCTCTGTAATAAGCAGAAGTTCTGTATGTTCGCTATGGACTAGCTAGTGAAATACACACAGAAACCAAGAAATAGAAAAATCAAGTCTGAGTCATTTATGTTTTCTTGGTGGTGGTGGTGTTTTGGTTTTATAAAGACTTCTTAATTTACAGTTCACAAATTATCACGATAGTGACAGTAACTTCTTTGGTAACAATCCATCATCAAATGAAGACATCTCCATTGAAGCTCAGGGTGGTCTTCTCAGCATCTTAGTCAAAAGTAACCCCTGTAGGGTAACAGTAGTGAAAGTGACTAGAATGTACCATACTGTTGTCCACAGTCATTCATGTGGAGTGTCTTAATGTAAATTAGAAAGATGCGTTCTAACGAATACATAGCTGCATTATACAGTTGGGTATGACTTTGTTTATTGTCAAAAAAGTATTATTTTCTCTTTCATGAAGACTTTTTTAAAGGGCATATTTTTCTCCCAGGTCTGTAGTGACTCAAAACATTAAAATATAAAATGCTTCTGACATGTACTTGTTATTGTGCATTTAAGAGGGAAATATGCATTTGCCCTCTTGATTGACTTCAACACAGCAATTACACTGAGTATTAGAAAATGTAAGTATACTACAATCAGGTAGTTTTAATCTCTCTTCACAAAAGATTATCATTTGCATCTCATAATATTAAATTCAAGATAACTACTCTGTTTATTACTTAATCGAAATGAGAATGAATATTCTTTTCTAACTGCTGTCCAACCTTTTACTGCATAGAAGTAAAATAAAATCTGAATAACTTATTTGATCCTCTCTAGTGGGTTAACCTTGGTTAACTGTCAGGTGCCCACCAAGATGCTCTCACTTCACCTTCAGCAGATCAGGGGAAGAAAATACTGTGGATAAGCTAACAGACTGAGGAAAAGACAGGAAAATTACTCACCACTTACCATCATAGACAAGATAGACTCAACTTGGCAAAGACTCATTTAATGTGTTGTCAGTTATAATAACAGTATGATAGTAAGAAATACAAAAAGAAACTAATAATACTTTCCCCCCAAACCCCAAGTCTTCTGAAGCTCAACTTCATTCCAAGCTATTGGGTCTTCTCCCACTTACCAAGTGATGTAGAGAGATAGGAAATGGGATTTGGGATCAGTTCATAATACTTTTTCTGTCATTCTTTCCTCCTCACACTCTTCCCCTACTCCAAGACGAGGTCCCTCCCACAGAATACAGTCTTCATGAACTGATCCATGAGTCCTTTCCTTTGGGTACAGTCCTTAGGAAACAGAATCTTCCAATACGGGCACCCTATAGGCCACACTGCCTACCAAAATCCTGCTCCTGCATGGGCTCTCCATGGGCTGCAGACTCCTTCAGGCCACATCCACCTACTGAAGTGTGGTGTCTTCCACAAGCCGCAGCATAGATATCTGCTCTGATCTATTTTTCCATAGGCTGCAGGGGATATCTTGCTTCACCGTGGTCCTCTCTGTACGCTACAGGGAAACTTCTGCTCTAGAACCTGGAGCACCTCTCTCCTTCTTCGCCAACCTTTGTGTCTGCAGGTCTTTTCCTCTCATATTTTTCCTTACTCCTCTTTCACAACTGTTGTACTGAGAATCTTACTTTTTTCTTAAATATATCATCATTGAACAACACTGATCAACACCAGCGTTTCTGATATTGACTGACATTTAAAGCACAGCCCTGCCAAAAGGGACTTGGGGGTACCGGTGGATGGTAAGCTGGACATGAACCAACAATGTGCCCTCGCAGCCCAGAAAGGCAACAAAATTCTGGGCTGCATCAAAAGAAGTGTGGCCAGCAGATTGAGGGAGGTGATCCTGGCCTTCTGCTCTGGTGAGACCTCACCTGGAATACTGTGTCCAGATGTGAAGTCCTCAGTACAGGAGAGACATGGACCTATTGGAATGTGTCCAGAGGAGGGCCATAAAAATGATCCAGGGGATGCAACACCTCTCCTACAAGGACTTTCTGAGAGAGCTGGGGCTATTCAGCCTCATTGAGGTTTGACCTAGCAGACAGCTAAGTCCCACACAGTTGTTCACTAACCCTCCCCCCTCCCAAGTGGGTTGAGGGAGANCTGTTAGAAACTAAGACAAGCCTGGAGAAGGCTCTGGTGACCTGATAGCTGCCTATCAGTATCTAAAGGGGAGCTATAAGAAAGAGGGGGACAGACTCTTTATCAGGGTCTGTGGGGATAGGACAAGGGGGAATGGCTTTAAACTGGAAGAGAGGAAGTTTAGGTTAGATCTAAGGAAAAAGTTTTTTTACAGTAAGGGTGGGGAAGCACTGGAACAGGTTGCCCAGAGAGGTGGTGGACGCCTGATCCCTGGAAACATTCAAGGTCAGGCTGGACTGGGCTCTGAGCAACCTGATCTAGCTATAGAGGTCCATGTTCACTGCAGGGGAGTTGGACTAGATGACCTTTAAAGGTCTCTTCCAACTCTAAGGATTCTATGATCCTTGATTTGGCCTTTTTGGCCAGGCTTGTACTGGCTGTGTCTGATACAGGGGTAACTTCTGGTCTCTTCACGCAGAAGCCACTCCTGCAGACTCACTGCTGCCAAAACACTGCCACAAGAGCCCACTGCCCCCTCCAATCTGTGACATCCTACACCAGAGCCAGAAGGTGAGTGCATCCCTTACTTTCACCTCATGCTTAGGGTGGAAAATTCTAAACTTGTAGTCCAGAAAAGTTCTGAAAACTTTTGGAAAAATTAAGGTCAGATCAAACTCACTATAGTCTTAAAACCAGACACATGATTTTTCAGTTGGTCTCCATTAGCTTCCTTCTTTGTTAATGGAAAGAAGAAGCTATATACTAACAAGTCCAAACTCACACAACTACTCCATTGTCTCATCCAGAAGAAAAGCTGCTCCCTTCTTGAGCTCTCCCTCCTTCCTTGGGTTCTTGATCTCCTTCCTTCTTGTGCTGTTTCTGCTTTCTTCTGCTTGAACCGTCTTACATTATCTGTCTGGCTCTTTATATAAGCCTGGGGGTGACTCTGCCCCCAGGCCCAAGCACAGGTGCAAGCAATCTACCTGAGCTCCCCAGGCCAACCACACTCCTTCACTACATGCTCGATCATCAATTCAGGCAATGACCAACAGTTTCCCTACAAGCTACTTTTAGAAAGCAATTAATGTCATTCTGAGACAAGAAACTACAGTAGGTTAGATGAATCACATTCAATCCCCCTTATTCATGGGACTGCTTTGGTATAGTGGCCTGTGGCTATAAAGGCAAACTGGAAGGTTTTTTTAGATAAAATGGATAGATGGCTGAAGTTAAGTAAGATTAATCGCATCCTTAGTACCTAATATTGCGTGTTTTCAACACCATTCCTAAGCCGTAACGTTGCGATTACACTGTTCCAACACTAGTCTAATTCTTAGATGATATGTATGCTATTTCTTATGTGAGAACAGGTGGTTAAAATTACTGAAGGAGAAAAGAATAAGAGTGACAAACTGCAGAGATTTATGCCCATGCCTCTTCAGAGTGTGCCGTATATTAGAACTGCCTTAGCAACAGAGGCATTAAATTTGCTGAGTTGCAAGTGTGACCTGAGCTGGTAAGAGCAACATACAACTATCACTCTGTTTAATTCACCTGAGTTAGAGACTTGCTCTGCCTGATCCGAGAATTTTAATAAGCAGACTGTAGGATAAAAATACAGAAATAATTTTAAAATAAAAGAGAGCAGTTAATACATTCAGAATAGATAGACAGCACTGGTGAACCTGTGACTTTGTTTTTAATGACTTACTGCAGATTTAAATAACAGTTTAATATATACCATTCAAATAAGATGCCTGGTGAATAAGATACCAAGAGACTTTGCTTACCCTTGCATTTGCTTCTTATTTTATTTCTCAGTCTGATTAGAGGAAATTCTTTCATATTCAAGGCATCTCAGTGAGCAAAGTGTATTGTATATTGTTAATAGTTTGAGATCACTGTTAGAAAGAATTTTACAAAAAGCAAATGTAATTCCCTTTTAAAATGCAAGACTGATTTTCTGACAATGATGGGTATTACTAGAAGTCACCATGTTGTCTATAATAGTACAGAGGATTGCCCATGCAATCACTGCTCGAAGAAACTATATTGAGAATTTTCCTTACGTTGATGTTGGTTAAAAATGCATGATAGTACAGTTATCTTGAAAATGTAAGAAAGTGTCAGACTGACAGCTCTGTCTTGAGTTCCAGCAAAGGAAAGGAAATAAGCAGGCTTCCAACCCTGAGGAGAGAGATGGCAAAAAACACACAGGGTGAGGGAGATTGGACTCTTGTCTCTGCTTGGGACAGAAAGAGAAGCCTCCCTCTTGCCCCTGATGTGTCCCTAACCAACAGATATGAAGCTCTAGAGATGAAAAGAGAAGTAGGTGTGGATAGTGTTTCAGAACCAGAAAGGAAAAAACGTTCTAAGATGTCCAAACAAAGAAATTGAGTCAGAACCTGTCTCATCCCACTCGATGGGTTGCGGGGAGGGTGAATCTTTGAAATCCCACTGAATAAGGCATACCCTGGTTGGCAGGGGTCATGGGAGCAATAGAGTTGAACAACAACTCAGAAGAACAATGCAAAACAATTTATTGTGTTTTCCAACCACAATTGGTCAGCCACCTCGAGGCAAAATTAGGCAACATTCTAACAACAATAATAAGCATTGTGGATAAACAGTTACTTTGGCACAGGCATCTTTTCCTAGTCAACTGCTTGGACTTATAGGCAAATTTAGGCAATGGCTACTAAAGAAAATGAATGAAAAGAGATCAAGAGGAAAGAAAAGAGTAAAAGAAGAATGAAAATTTAAAAAAAAAGAAATGTGGAAAAGACAGATTTTTCACCACATCCTGAGATCCAATGTAGTCTTGAGCTGGGATCTTCATCTAAGGGTGGCAGGTCGACAAAGGCAGAAAATGTGTGTTCACCTTTATATAGTCCAAATGGTCAGAGACCACCCTCAGAGTGGCAACTCCCCTGCATCTACACAGCTTGGGGTTCCAGAAGATCCAGGAGCTTTTGGCAAGGGCATGCACTCCTCTCCTCAGTAAACTGCCATAAAAGGAATTGGATAGAACAACTTGCTGCCCTGCCTCCACAGGACCCAGTCCTCTCCCTCACCTTCCCTCTCAGCCCAAGTTGTTGAATCAAGTTTCCCATTGGTTTCTTACAGAGGGTTTCTGTGCTGGGTGACATTGAGGCACTCATTTGTTTCCTGGATAATCTCTCTAGAGAGGTTTGCTCCCTGCTGGGGGCCCACATTCAGGACATCAGGAAGAGGCTGCAAGGTCTGCTAAAGCTGAAGGACTACTACTTGCACCTACTCTTTCAAGCTGGGTCACAGGAGCCTTCAACAAGGAAATTACAAAATATTGAAAAAGACTTTACATTCCTTAGGAGAATGTTGAAGAGATCAGGAGCAAAGGTAATGTTCACTTTGATCCTCCCTGTTGGACACTGGAAATCAGGCAGAAGGAGGAGAATGAAGCAGTTGAACAAATGACTGTGTGGATGGTTTCATGCTCAGGGCTTTGGATTGGATGATTTAGGATGCATCTTTGATAAGGCGTGTTGATGATGGATGGAATGCAACTGACCAGCAGGGACAAGAATATACTGGGCAGCAATCTGAGTGGGCTTATCACCAAAGCTTTAAACTAGATTTGATGGGGGAAGGGGATATACTGCTGAGTTACAGAAAAGAGCCAGGGAACACTGTCACTTTAGGAAACAGTGGGGGAAAAACCTCAGGTTTGTCCCAGAGGAATTTGGGAGGGCTTCTCCAGGATAGCCCAGCTGAAGTGCCTCTATACCAATGTAGTCAGCATGGGAAACAAGCAGGAGGAGATGGAAATCATGGTGTGATTAGAAAACTGTGAACTAATTGCTATCACAGAAGAGAGCTTCTTCTGAGAAACCACTATGACCAAATTGAGAGCTTGTGGGTTAAAATTAGGGATGGGACCAATAAAGGATGGCTCATGGTCTGTGTCTATTACTGGCTGCCTGATCAAGGGGAGTCTGTTGATGAGACCTTCTTGCTTCAGCTGCAAGAGGCACCGTGCTCACAGTCCGTCATCCTGATGGGGAATTTCAACCACCTGGATATCTGCTGGGAAAACAACATAACAAGCAGCAAGCCATCCAGGAGAATCCTGGAGTCTGTTGAGGATAACTTTCTGGTCCAGCTATTGGACAGAAAAAACAGAGGAGAAGCATTTCTGGACCTGGGGCTCACCAATGGAGAGAGGATCATTAAATAGCTAAGATCAGAGGCAGCCAGAGCTGCAGTGGCCATGTGCTGGTTGAGTTTGTGATCTTGAGGAATATGAGCTGGCAAAAGGTGGAGTCAGGACCTTGAACTTCAGGAGAATTAAATTCTGACTGTTTAAGGAATTATTGGATGAGATCCCCTGGGAAACTGTCCTTCGGGACTTAGGAACTGTACAGAGCTGGCAGCCCTTTAAGGACACCTTTCTGAGAGCACAAGAGCTCTCTGTTCCCAAGGAAAAGAAATCAAGCAGAGGAGGGAGGAGACTGACATGGATAAGCAAGGGATAAGCAAGGACCTGCTAGTCAAACTGAGGGAAAAGGAAAAGTACAGGCAGCTGAAACAGGGATGGGTGGCCTGGGAAAGATATAGAGATGCTGTCCTGATGTGCAGAGATGGGATCAGGAAGGCCAAGGTGCAGATGGAACTGCATTTTGTGAGGGATATGAAAAATAACAAGAAAGCATTATTTAGGTACATTGGTCAGAAGAGACGGGCAAAGGAGAACATAAATTTATCTTCTGATAAATGAAAAGAGAGAACTAGCTTCTACAGACCTGGAGAAGGCTGAGGTACACAAAGAGTTCTTTGCCTTGGTCTTCACTGGCAGTCAGGCTTCCTGTGCCTCTTGTGCCCCTCAATCTCTAAACAAGAGTTGAAGGAGACAAATCCTTCCCACTGTAATAGCAGAGAAAGTCCAAGACTGCCTTATGAAACTGAATGCGTACAAGTCTATGAGACTGGATGACATGCGTTCTGGAGTCCTGAAGAAGCCGGATGATATGGTTGCCAAGTCACCCTCCATCACATTTGAAAAGTTGTGGCTGTCAGGCGAAGTCCCTAGTGACTGGAAAAAGAGAAATATCATTCCCATTTTCAAGAAAGGGGTAAAGGATGGCCTGACGAACTACAGACCAGTAAGCCTCATATCTGTACTTGGGAAGATCAGGGAGCAGAGTCTCCTAGAATATATGTTCAGGCACATGCAAAATGAGATGATACGAGACAGCCAGTATAGCTACACAAAGGGCAAATCATGCCTGACCAATCTGGTGGCCTTCTATGATGGAGTGATGACATCAGTGGACCAAGGAAGGGCAACTTATGTCAACTGAGATTTGTGCAAGGCCTTTGACACAGTCCTGCACCACATCCTTATCTCTAAAGTGGAGAAATATGGGTTTTGAAGTCTATTTTAGGTCTATTTTGGGCCTATTTGGGGGATAAGGAATTGGTTGGAAGATCGTAGTCAGAGTGTTGTGGTTAACAGATCTATGTCCAGGTGGAGGCTGGTGATGAGTTGTCAGACAGACTATGACAGCCTGTCCAGGTCTCACTGAATGGCAGCACAGCCTTCTGATATGTCAGTCACTCCTTTCAGCTTTGCATCATCAGTGAACTTGCTGAGGGTGCATTCTTATCCCCTCATCCGGATCATTGAGGAAGATGGTGAGCAAGACCAGACCCAGTACTGAATCCTGAGGAACATTGCTTGTTAGCTGCCTCCAACTAGACTCTGCACCACTGATCACAACTCTCTGAGTTCTGCCAGTCAGCCAGTTCTCAATCCAACTCACTATCCACTCATCTATCCCACATTTTCTAAGCTTACCCACAAGGATGCTTTGGGAGACAGTGTCAAAAGCCTCGCTGAAGTCAAGGTACACGACGTTCACTGCTCTCCCCTCATCTACTCGGCTGGTGATGACATCATAGAAAGCTACCAGCTTGGTCAGGAATGATTTACCCTTGGTGAATCCATATTGGCTTCTCCTGATAACCTTCTTTTCTTCCACTTCCTTGGAGATAACATCCAGAAGCTGCTCCATCACCTTTCCAGGCACAGAGGTTAGGCTGACTGGCCTGTAGTTTCCCAGTTTGTCCTTCTTGCCCTTTTTGAAGACTGGAGTGACAATGGCTTTCCTCCAGTCCCCAGGCACCTCTCCTGTTCTTCATGACTTTTCGAAGATGACAAAAAACTGGTTGGCAGTCACTTCTGCCAGCTCCCTTTGCACCCGTAGCTGCAAATCCATGAGGCCCATGGATTTGTGTTTTACTGAGCTTTCTCAGACACTTTGAAGCTTATCCACATTATGAAAAGCTAGTACAAAATTTTACTCTGAAGAGTCTCCAATCCGTTATAATTTTCCTTACAAAATTTCGCTGCTTCCTGGAAGATGAGAAACTTCAAATATAATGGTTTCCGAAATATAATGAATTCTCAAATTAATTCTTCAGACTCTTCCTTCCTTTGTATGTATTAGGGCCATGAAGTCACTGTGAATATTCTTGCTTCTACCTGATCTCCCTGGAATATTCCTCCAGCTTTAGCCATGAACCTAGGATCCCCATTTCAGCTCAGTCTGGAGCCCTGCCTCAGTCAGTCTCTGCCTCAGTAATGCTATGTGAGTCTGTAGCTCTTCTGTTTTTCCACAGTGTTGCGCTACCTGATCATGGAGTCCCTTGATCTGGCCCCCAAACTGTTGACTCTGTTCCTGTGGAAATTCCATCACTGTGTTAGTGGCCTGCCTGTCCAACAAAAGATCTGATGCAGCACTGATCTGACTGACCTTCCAACATGACCTCAGACTATGACCTCTTCGTTGTAATATATTCTTATGATATGGATTTTTGGTTGGCCCTGGCCACCATCTCTGCAGTTGTCCTGTTTACCTCACTAGGTACTGTGGGAAAAGACCTGCTCTCCCTGGAATTTCCCCCTTGCTGCCTGGATTATAGAATTATAGAAACACAAGGTTGGAAAGGACCTACAAGATCATCTAGTCCATCCATCCTCCTATCGCCATCACTACCCTCTAAGCTACTAAATCATATATTGTAGCACCTCATCCAGACGCTTCTTGAACAGTGCCAGGGACGGTGACTCCACCACCTCCCTAGGCACGCCATTCCAGTGCCTGACCACTCTTTCAGAGAAAAAGTTTTTCCTTATATCTAACGTAAATTTTCCCTGGCGCAACTTATGGCCATTCCCTCTCATCCTGTCATTAGTTATCTGGGAGAAGAGGCCGACCCCCTCCTCATCACAACCTCCCTTCAGGAAGTTGTAGACTGCAATGAGGTCTCCCCTGAGCCTCCTCTTCTCTAGACTAAACAATCCCAGCTCCCTCAGCCGCTCCTCATAAGACTTGTGCTCTAGACCCCCCACCAGCTTTGTTGCCCTTCTCTGGACACGTTCCAGGGCCTCAATGTCTTTCTTGTCGTGAGGGGCCCAAAACTGAACACAGTACTCGAGGTGCGGCC
>WBMW01002392.1:0-23708 GCA_013396635.1 Penelope pileata | reverse complement strand
GCCTTTCCCTCATCTACCAGTCTGGTCACCCAGTCATAGAAGGAGATGAGGTTGGACAAGTACAACCTTCCTTTCATGAACCCGTGCTGGCTGGCCCTGATCCCCTGGTTGCCATGCACGTGCCCTGTGATCTCCCTCAAGATGATCTGCTCCATAACTTTCTCTGGTACCAAAGTCAGGCTGACAGGCCTGTAGTTCCCCGGATCTTCCATACGGCCTTTCTTGTAGATGGGAGTCACATCGGCAAGCCTCCAAACTTCTGAGATCTCTCCGGATAACCAGGAATGCTGATAGATGGTAGAAAACGGCTTGGCAATCACCTCCACCAGCTCCCTCAGCACCCTCGAGTGGATCCCATCTGGTCCCATGGACTTGTGGCAGTCCAGATGGAGGAGCAGGTCTCTGACTGTCTCAGCCTGAATCACAGGGAGGATTACCTTCTCTAATAATGAAACATCAATACTTATACTCAATCCTCATGATATTAAGATGATGAGATTATATGTTGTTTTTCCAGATACACTAAGAAACTTAGGATTGTCCCTTGTAGGACCGCCTTGGTATTGAAAATCACAGAATCATAGAATCATTTGAGTTGGAAGAGACATTGAAAGGTCATCTAGTCCAACTCCCCTGCAATGTACAAGGATATCTACAACTACATCAGGTTACTCAATGCCCAGTCCAGCCTAACATTGAAAGTCTCCAGTGTCAGGGTTTCTCCCACTTCTCTGGGTAACCTATTCCAATGTTTTACCACTCTTACTGTAAAAACTATTTGTTTAAATCTAACCTAAATCTCTTATGTTTTAGTTTGAAACCATTTCCCCTTGTCCTATCTCCACAGACTCTGCTAAAGAGTCTGTGCCCTTCTTTCTTGTAGATCTCCTTTAGATACTGAAAGGCCACTATCAGGTCTCCCTGGAGTCTTCTCTTCTCCAGGCTGAACAGCCTCAGTTCTCTCAGCCTGTCTTCATAGGAGAGGTATTCCATTCCTTTGAATCAATTTTGTGCCCCTCTTCTGGACGCACTCCACCACGTCCATGTCTCTCCTGTGCTGAGGACTCCACATCTGGACACAGCACTTCAGGTGAGGTCACACCAGTGCAGAGCAGAGGGGCAGGATCACCTCTCTCACCCTGTTGGCCACGCTTCTTTTGATGCAGCCCAGGATTCTGTTGGCTTTATGTGCTGCAAGGGCACATTGCTGACTCATGTCCAGTTTGCCATCCACCAGTACCCCCAAATCCTTTTCGGCAGGGCTGTGCTCTATCCTTTCATCCCCCAGCTTGTATTGATAGTGGGGGTTGCCGTGACCCAAGTACAAGACCTTGCACTTGGCTTTGTTGAAACTTATGAAGTTCTCCTCTGCGGACTGCTCAAGCCTGTCAAGGTCTCTCTGGATGGCATAGCATGTATAATTACATTTAAGAAAATATAACATATAACAAAATAACGTATCCCAAATAGTCACAGAGACTATTTAACAGAAGGCAAAGAAATCAAATGAAGTAAAAACCTCCATATAATCCTGTTACACTTTTTTTTGGTTTTTTAAATGACAAGTGGATAAAGGACAACTTCATGATAGTAAAATCCTCCTTGCATTAGACAATAACCATTGTTTATAGTCTAGAAGAAAATCCATAACCATCACTAACCAAATACATGATGCAAATAAACAATGCTAAGAATCATGTTTGAAGATTTACTGGCTATTCAACGTTTGAAGAAAAATTGTAGTGGAAATATGAACTTGTATTGTTCTAAATGTTTTCTATATTAATATGTGAGAAAAATGCTGTGAAATTTTTCACCTAATGTTTTCCCAGAAAGCTACACAAAAGAGAAATAAATTTTGAATTGTAGATATTGATTCAGCATGTGCTTCAACTGAGATCTTCCCAAATGTGTGCATCATTTTTATGGCTTAACATTTCTTTAAGTTTCTGCTCTCTCTTCCTCAGACAAAGGTTGCATCTGCTCCTACAGTCCAATCCCGTTATGGCTTCATAGCATATTACAACTGGTGTCTACCAGGAATAAAATTTTAATTTAATTTTGTGCCACAAGATTACATGCTAGACATACAAATTTCTTGTTTCTGCGTTATTTTTCATCCATATTAACCTCCTTATCTAAGGAATTGTAAGAACTTCATGCACTTTTTACTTTTAGAAAATACAGAGAAAATTGATTCAGATAATAAGTCAGTGTATTAAGACTTAGCTGAAGAAACAACTCTTGGAGACTTATAAATTAATGTGTCCTTACTGACCATTCAAAAACATGAACCTTGCTTTTATCCTGTTTATAAGGTTGCCGTTAGATTGAACAGAACAAAGTTGACATATCTGTAATCTCCAGTGAATCTTATAATCCTGTCCCTTTTCTGCTGTCCAAACATTAGCCTGTGACATGACTTCAGATATTGCTCTTGTCAGTGCCAAATGTCTGAAAGGTACAGTACATTTGTTCTTTACAGATGAATACAGGTTTTTAATATTTAATACAAATCCAGATGAATTTGTATTTATATCCCTTATGTTAATGTGGACAATCTTTTGATTCACAGCGTTGAGTTCAAATACATTTTCAAATACATTTTCTTCTGAGCTCCTAATTCCTGAAAGATTAAAGCAAAAAGGATTTGTCCATCACAGCAAATTACATATTTAATATGATAGACAAAGGGAATTTACTAGGATATACTGATTTTTAAAAGCTTTTGTCTGTGTAAACCTGGTTTACTGTTTTTGAGACTACTTTAATATGGGATAACTGATAAAATATTACCATGTTGTCTTTGTTCATATTAGAATATGAAAGCAAACTATAAATCACAAAATACAATAGCAATTTTAAGCCCCTAGTGATTTCTTTCACCATTCCCTTGATTTTACTGTTATTATTCAACGTAGCTTGGTGTACAATTACAGTTCCGAGGCAACATGCAACAAATCAAATTCCTTCAAATATCAGAGAGGGTGAGGATGGAAATGAATGATGAAAGAGTGACTATTGTCAGTGACCAGTAAACCCCTAAAATGAGAGAAAGATCAGTGGAGATGTGCAAGGATGATATTCCTATGAGACTTAGAGAGTAGTGCGGAGTGTGACTGACCACAGATGTCACAAAGAAAGCTGACTTTATTTCAATACTAAGACAGTGGAGGGAGGGTGGCTTTTATTAATATGAACACCTAAGTCAGTTAAGTGGATCAGCTGACTATATTAAAGTTATATGGATCAGCTGGTAATGTAAATGTTTCTTCCTGAGTTTATTAAGAGTGTGTGAATGTCTCCCTGATTTTAGCCAGACCAACACTAAGAGAATGAATATGTGTCTTAGCCCAACACAGCCTGTGAAAACTAAACAAGAAGTAAAGGAATTTCAGAAAGAGCAACAGATCTGAGCTGATTTCAACTTCCTCAGAAGTTGGGGTTGTCCAATGTCGTGGTGGTGATAGTAGTTTAGAGACCCAAAAAGAGAATTACATTGGTATTGTGGTTGAAATGTATATTGCAATTTCTTTGTCTTGCTAAGTGTATTTTACATTCATATTGTGTTTTTAGTATATTTTGTTCACTTCGTTAATTGAAAAATCACATGGTAACATCGAATAACTTCAGATAAGTACAACAAATATTACACTCTCCATATCTGGAATATCTAAAAGTACCTGGTTGGACTCTGAAAACAATAAGTGGTACTTCCCTCAAAAAAGAATCAATTGGTGAAAACAGGGGTTGAAAATAGTAGGAGATTGTGATGCCCAGAAAACATTGTATTTTTGTAGTATACAATTCAATGTTACTATTTAGTCAACAGAATTCAGAGCAAAATAAAAACACTACTGTTTTGCACATTAAGCACTGTTGGCTTAGGTCAGTACCAGCTGTCCTTGGAGAAGATCCAGCTTCTGCAGAAAATGGTGTTACAAGATGTAGAGTTGTTTCAATGCCTTAACAAACAAAATTGTTTGTGCAAATTCATTGCAGCCGATCCACGTGAGGTCCTTGCTAAAATGGCCACAAACAAGCCTTAAGTACACCCACATTTTTTGCTTTTGAGCCTTCTTGAATCACTTCCTTTGGTACAAATATAACCATCATATAACAAAAAAGATCAGGTTTATTTCATGAGGCAATATGCAACTGAAGCACTGATGTTGCTAAATTTAAAACTATCAATCTTAAGAAATTTTGCAAAGATATCTTGAGATTTTAAGTGATTCAGAGATTTCTCAAAAATTCTTATTTGTTAAACATATACATCTAGGCATAGCTATAAAATTAGGCAATGCTTACCTTTTTTTCCCCATCTTTTTTCTAAGTAAAAGCTATCAGTTTTGTACAGATAATAATTAGCTAAATGGTTAATATAATTAAGATAACTCAAAATTGTGCTCGTTTTAAAATATATATATTTCTTAATAGTGGACATTGTTCTAGTCTACAGTCTGCTTAAAATGTGTTGTTCTTGCTCTTACATCTTGATAATACAGCAGAATATGTATATTCTGCTTTCAGCATTGGCATAAAGTTTTAGATTTTATCTCAAATAGAAATTCTTGGTCTGCTTCAACATTTAATGCTATAAATAAGCTTTATTAGGCTGTCCATTCTGCCTATACGCTATAGAATACATTCTGCAGACCTGATTATCTCAGAGAGTATAATGACATTAAATAAAAATATAGCTTATATGTATCATTTGCAAGAGGATCATTAGGAGATTCTTCAAGCATTTTTATATTCTACATGCTATGTCATCATACAGGAATAAAATATATTTAAAAGATATAAATATTTTGAATGAACATACTCAGGTCACTCTGATAGTAATGCCTCCTATTTATTTCCAAGGAAACTGCAACAGATACAAAGAGCACAATAACACTATTGGATAGAGCAAATTCACACCTACAAAATACTAGTTTTCAACATAGTGAGCACATTAGCTATGCATTTTCACCAGCAATGAACAAGAGCCTGTATGTTACACGTGTAAAAATCTGTACTAGCAGAGGTTACCCACTGTAACTGTCACCACTGCTGAAACACACCATCCACCACCTCACTGTGCTGATATCCACACTTTGGTCTCCATAAATGTTCAGCAAGCATCAATGAATGCCAATGGGAGCAATTTTTTCTGCATGGAAGAATTCAGTGACACACCTTTGCTTCATGTGCATTTCAGCCGCCATTTGGTCAGACTGCCCCTCTGCTGCCGTCTATTGCACAGCAAAAGTGTATTTACACTCATGATCAGTTCCTGCTTGAGCTAAAATACAAAAGAATGAAAAATCAGATATTTTGTCATCTGACTTCCTTGACTTTATGAAGATTTGGGCATCTAGATCCTTGCATCTTCAGTAAATTTCTGCTTTTCTGGTAGTAAAGGCTTAAACCAAAGAGACTGCAGGATTTAAAAAATATGTAAACCCTATCAATATTAAAGTAAGTGGGAATCAGTAAGACCTTAAGGCTCTCGTGAAATTTATACCTAAATGGGACTATTCACAGCATGTATGTTAAGCACAGGTGTATGAATTTGAAGAATCAAGGCTGCATATCTATAGATATGAAAACTTATTTGTCTTAATTTCCTAAGAAAATAAAAATCCCTTGACCGTTCTATCTGCTTGTTCCTCTGTTTTCTGCTCAACTTAGGCTTTCTTCTTGCCTTCATATATACATATACTAATAGAAATACTTATATGTTTAAATATTTTTAACTGTTCATAACTATCTACCAAATCTGACAAGAAGAAAAATAACAAAAACAATTTCATTAGGCTTTTCTAGTTGAGTGAAAAGTACAAATCCAAATTAGTAAATCTACTTACATATCAGAGACTGGCAGAACTAAACTATCATGCAGTACATTTGGCAGCAGCCAGCTAACCAGCTGGCATTCATCACATTCTGCACATGTCACAAACATGCCATATTTTCTTGTTGGAAGTGACATATATGAGATATGAGATGAGTAGTAGGAGCAAGAGATAATTTCAGTGGAAGATGGAAGTGAAAGATATGCATGAGTAGAAATTCAGTTATTTCTATACAGTTATTTGCAGAACAGATTCTGCCTTTAAACTGCTCCAGTGATATAAATAACAGTAATTGCTAATACTAATAGATAATAAACATCATTTAAAATAAAAATGATCATTTATACTTCTGAGTTTTCCTATGATGTAAAAGACAGCTGTATGTTGAAGTATATGAGACATAAAGATGTAGAACAATGTTTTAGTTGCATTCACTTTGAGTACCATGATTATAATCAGTGGAAAGTTCTCAGTAAATACAGACTTCAGAAAAAAAATATACAGTCAATTGTCAGCAGAAAAGCATGAGAAGTGAACACACCAAATGATTGGATGAAATAAATTGATGTTGTTTATTTGATTTTGTGCTAGTTTGCTGATCTGGAAATTCAGTTGTTTCTTGTAATAAATATACATAGAAATAAATACACGTGCTTGAGCATCTCTCTAAATAGAGATTAATTGATGCAAATCCTTTCATGCTTTCTTACTCTTGTATTGAAATTGTTAACATTATACATGAGAATAATAACACCAGATGCTTTTTTAAAAAAAAAAAATATTTTTTAATATAACAGATCATAGACAATGATAATATTCTAATCAAATATAATGAATATTTTAATGCAAACTATTGAAGTCAAATAAGTTGTATTCTTTTGTTAGAAATACAATACACCACTAGAAACAGAGAGAATAAAACTGTGTGGATAAACGGGAAAACATGTGAACACTAAACAGATTACTGTCCTGTTTTGCTGAATACAAAAAAAATAATCTGGGTAGAGCTCTTTTTTAAAATGTACTCATTACATTTATATTTATTATTTATTTATTTGGAGAATAAGGGAAATATTTAGTCCAATTTTAGGAAAAATCCAGTAACTTGACCTTGTATCTTCTAAAAGATCTTCTAAGAGGAGGGCAGGGCAGGGCAGGGCAGGGCGGGGATGGGATCGAACAATTTTCTATCTGGGGTATGTCAGTCATGTTTCTTTGTTTCCTGTCTGACAAATTCCAACAACATCCATAGAGAAGCTATGTTTTCTGCTATTTGTTAATATGAACTTACATGTTAGTAGGAAAAATCAGAAAATTCTGTTCTGTGAAAAGTAATTTCTAGGTAGTAAGTAGTCTTCATAATTCTGTCATCTCACTTTTTACCAAACTCTACTCTAAAGTTGTACTCTAAAGAATAGTATTTTTAAAAGTTTGAGATGTTGTTACATAATTCCAATGGAGTGAAACTAAACAGATGTCTTTGATTGTTACATTATTCTGTGCAGAAAGGATAAGAGTAGTATCGGAGAAGATGTTGTATCTTCTAATATTCTAAAACCAGATTTGTTTATATTTTTCTTAACAAATGCATCTTTAAAGGATCCCCACTGTGGACTTCATAGACAATGACGAATGAATACGGCATCTCAGATTTTTCTTTTATTTTGTAATCCATATACAAGCATGAGGAAATAATCTGAAATAATTCTGGAGGGAAAGAGTACACAGGAAGGGAATTCATCTCAGAAAATACATTTACAAAAATTTATCCTCCTTGAGCTGATATCCAATGAAATATAGTATTTTATTAAATCTGTCGTAAATGTGGATCTTGATCTCTCTTGCAACGATATTTTAACAAAATTTACACTACTATAGTCTAGTGATTTTACTTCTAAAAATCTTCTCAGACTGGTATTTCAAGTAATTTACAGATTTTTTTACACATTACCTGGCCAAAGAATACCTTTTCTTTAAAGTTTGCGTACTTTATCGCAAATGTATTTTCTGTGTGCGTTGTTTAAAAACAGGAAAATTAAGCAACTTATATGTTTTCTAATCATAGATAGATTCATTCAGATTGAAACACAAGAAATACAGTCTCAACCAAATGAAACATCAAGAAATTTAAAGAACTGTATTTAAACATGTAGGAGTCTTTCTGTTGTGGTTTGACCCAGCAGACAGCTAAGTCCCACACAGTTGTTCACTAACCCTCCCCCCTCCCAAGCAGGTTGAGGGAGACAATTAAGGAATAAATACAGTAGAAGTCATGGGCTGAGATAAAAGCTATTTGCTAAGACAGCAGAGAGAATAAAAGAAATACATATATATATATATATATAAGAAACAATAGATGATACACAGAGCAAACGGACCAACGACCGATATCCCACCAGCCAGCAGCCCCTCCCTCCGAGCAAGAGATTCCCCTTCCGTAAAAATGACATGATGTTATATGGTATGGAATAGCTCTTTGGTCAGTTTGGGTCAGCTGCCCTGGTCCTGTCCCCTCCCAGTTCCTGGCTACTTATGCCTCCTAACTGCTTCACTGAGGAACAAAATATGTCCTTGGCTGTGTTCAACACTGCTAGGTGTTATCAGTTTTATTTCTCTTCTGGGAACGAAACATAGCTTCGTACCAGACGCTATGAGAGAAATAACTTCTGTTAGAAACTAAGACACTTTCTTATGTCTTCCTGAGTTCGTGTGTTCAAATTCTGAGAAAAGATAAGGAGTAATTTTTTCATGATTCCAGCTAGAACCCATAAATCAGTACTAGAGCACATCCATAAGGCAAACAGAACTAATTGTGTCAAAAGGATGGCTCAGATTAGATTTCACAAGCCTTTAAGTACTGATTGGGAACAACTACTCATTCATACAGAGAAATTTTTCAGATGCAAAAAAATTCATTAGCTTCTCTTCTCAAACTCACTCAAAAAATCCTTGATATCGACACAAAAGAGTGTCAGTAGTAACTGAGTACCCTGAAGGACAACAGAAAGTTTTACTATATAGTCTATAGTCAATGATCACACCTCTGTGATACAATGGATCTTGTACAGAAAAAAAGTAGTCAAAAAGATTGATTTGATTTTAGGGGATTTTTTTTTGTGTTTTTTTCTTTAGGCTTTTTTGGGGGGGTGAAGTGTTGTCTTGTTTTGTCATTTATCTCAAGAACAAGCTTCTTAATACATTTTCTTCTTCATGTTCAAGCAGTAAAGAATCCTAGGATAAATGCTGCAATTTAATTGATATTTCTCCTTGAAAAAAGAAATTTAATCATAATGTATAATCTTGATGCAGTATATGAAGGAATGCAATTGGGTTTTGTTTATCCAATATGTATGCCAATACATATACAGTATAACAGTCTATTTTGTTTGCTGGCAGTTAAATCTCTCATTCAGCGAAGAGACAGCTCCTCTAAGAAAGCAAACACAGAACTTAATTGATAGTGAATGTTTAATTCATTTTCATAAAAATCAATAGTGTTTCTCAAGGGGATAAGTGTGAATTAATTCATTTATCTAGACCTTTAAAGTTGATGCATAGCAAACACAGGACATTTAACAAAGGTTAAAGAGAGCTTATTGAGAGGCCATCAAGATAGAAACATCATTTTGATTTGTTTGATTTCTTAATATTGGGAGGATTTTTTGTCTTAAATTATCACTATATCATTCCAGAGTACAACTAGTACTTCAATTTATAGTCCTATTAGTAGATAATTGTTATGCATGTAATTTATAATACATGCAACAACATCGAAACAGGAAAACAATCCTACCTTCTTGCTGAATAGAAGTGAAATTTGATTCATAGAATCATAGAATATCACAAGCTGGAAGGGACCTACAAAGACAGTCATAGAATTATTGAATGGGTTGGGTTGGAAGGTTGGAAGGGACCTAAATGTCATTAAATTTCAACGCTCCTGCCACGGGCAGAGTTGCTAAATTATCAAAGATCATCATGACCAATTCCTGGCTCTACACACAACCACTCAAATATCAAACTGAATGTCTGAGAGCATTATCTTAGCACTTCTTGAACTCCAGCAGTCTCGGTGCCATGACCACTGCCACAAGGAACCTGTCCCAGGGTCTGATCACCCTCTCAATGAAGAACCTTCAACATGACTCTCCTCTGACATCACTTCATGCCATTCCCTTGGTTCCTGTCACTGTCACCAGAAAGACGAGATTAGCACCTGCCCCTGGGCTCCTCTTGTGGCTGTAGGCTGCCATGAGGCCTCCCTTCAGCCTCCTCTTCTCTGGGCTGAACAAATCAAGGGACCTCAGATGCTCCTAATATGTCTTGTCTAGATCCTTCACCATCTTTGTTGCTCTTCTTTTGACATTCTATGAAAAGTGTAAAAGATTCTGGATGCTGAATGCTAGTAATACTCTAAACAGTACAGGCATCCAAAATACAGTAACCACTTTTACAAGCATGTTGTTAGACTTCCTCTGCCATAAGATGTTTACAGTCTCAGTAACAATGAAAAAAAAGAGGGATAGTAAAAAGAGTACAAGCCTAAAAATCACATTGCTTTCCTACTGGTCTAATGTTATTGATTTGTTTTTCTATTCTCTCCTTTGTTTATTCCATCACATTTATGGATTTTTTTGTTTGCTTGTTTCTTGGTGTTTTTTTTCCCTGCAGCCATTGTATACTTACTGTCTGTTACAAATCACAAAACATTGAATCAAAAATGAAACTAGCAACACAACAAGCAAAAGTTCCAAAGAAATTTCTCTCCGGGCATGGATTAAAGTAGAGTTTTCTATTATGCATTAAATTTAAATTTAAATATATGCGTTTTGTCAATCACTTACGTTCATATATATCTACATTCAAGTAAATAAGAGTGCTCCAGGACATGGCCATAATTTTTTGTTGCAATAATTGCTACTGGAGAATTGTGAGATTCTGACAAGGATAGGAGATACAATTATTGAAAGTGGAGAGTTGAAGATTTAGTAACGAAGATACCATTTCTTCTCACATTCAGAATAGTTCAAAATAAACTCAACATCTTAATCACTAATATTTCATTAATAGCAATAATAATGATAATAGTAAGAATAACAATAATAAAACATTGTTTGATCTGTTTGTTTGCTTGCTTTTGAAATAAGAGTTAAACAATGCATTACCAATGATCAGGCAGGTTTTAGCTGTTAGCAGAACTAAGTGTACACAGCATTTCTAAATTCAGCTCACTTCTTCTCCAAAATTGGTAAAGGACAAGCAAAACTATCAGTTCATATATATTTAGCAGCAGCACATGTGACATATACGCTTCCAAAACCAACTTCCGTTGATAACTTCCATGATAAGGACTTAGCCACATTAGCTTTTATTTAACAATGAGCATTTGCAACTATGAAGAAGATAGTTTAGAACATATCGATTAAAACAAAGGCTTGCCTCTCTTCATTTTTCACAGTTGCCAGAAATCTTGAGTAGAAGAAGACTTAATTTCATTAGTTGCAAATCTGCCGAGGTGTGGTGTAACGACTAGGCCTTTGTGGAACTCAGTAATCAAGAACAAAGAAAGTTTTGTTCTTCTGTTCAACACTGTAAACTTGGGAAACTTTTGTATTATTTCCATTCAGCATTCTAAAATGGGCATGATGCCATTTAGTCAGGTTTATGCTGATTTATCCAAACAAAATGTCCAGTCAATAAGATAACCAGGAATAGATTGCAAAATCTTGTGTGAAGGACTACTGAAGGTCTGAATTTGCCACACAACTACTATAACAACATAAGGTAAGAAAGGGTGTGAATAAATAGGATATTAGCTATGTGTTATAATATATCTAATTACAAAACAGTTAATTAACTCCTACCTCAAATAATAAACAAAGCAGGATAACACAGTTCAGAATACAGGAGTGGATTATACAAAATGCTTTTCTTATTTTGTTCATATTTTTAAATAAATGAGAAGTCAACTCATCTTCACTTAGACTACTCCCAGAAAAATATGTGCTTACTCATTCTGCTAAATCGTTATATGATATGATAATATGATCTAAATCTTTATAATTATGTTAATGTTTGGGAATTACACTGAAATATCTTTTCACAGAGGTTTTTCTAGAACCTCATTATCAGCCACAACATGATAAATCATTTAAGTATGTATACACAAATATATTATAAGTGGGTACAGTGTAACAGTGTACCTGTTATACCATTTAAAAAACATGTACCTTCACATTCAGAAATCAAGAGTGCTTATATGCACTGTAAAGATTTAAAGATGACATCTACACTGCATCTGTTAATTCCATTCAGAGATATTAAAGTTACCTGTACACAAGCTGGATCTGGAACTTGAAGCAGTACTGTTGTGCCAGGATTGTGCTATGCCAGAGCTAATTAACCCTATTAGGAGAATACTCCAATGCCAAGACCCAAGTATAATGTCAAGGCCCTAGTGTATATCTCTATGTAATTGTGCACAGTTCTTTAGATACATACTAGGTTGTAGGAATGTTAGGACATTTCTTACATGGTACTGTATTATGTTGTGTAGAAATAACCAAATATACTGATTTACAATGCAAAACCCAATGACCTATGAAATATCAATGCAGCTTTTAGTGTCTAATCCCATTCTGTTATGAAAACTAATTACAATTCAAAAATTAATTACATTGGTTATATGGCAACAGAATTTCACATCCTCTGAGATTAAGATAGGTCCAACATTACTTCAGTCTGCATTTCTTCATTGAGTAATTTTTTTCCAATTCAAGGTCTGAATAAATACCAGAATATGCTTAGATTGTAATGAGATAGAATATGTTTTGATAAGTTCTATGACTCTCTTCCTGAATATCTTGTTAAGCAACTTTGCGTACACAGTGTCCTGAATATGCCGTCTCTTCATACAGTAATAAGAACTGTGATTTTTCCAGTTAAGCTCATTACAGGTATTGATACAAATGGTCACATTGAAAAGTGTCCTTAAATTCTGATTAAGTAAGAAAATAATCACTTGAATAAAATGTTTATTATATAGAATGTACAGAATCATTTAGCAAGAAGGGACCCCCAGAGACCATCTAATCCAACTGTCTCACCTCCTAAGGGCTAACCAAAATTTAATGCATAAGATTGAGTGCATTGTCCAAATGTCTACTGAAAGGCATGGAACTTCAACAATCATTCTAGGAAGCCTGTTCCACTGTTTGACCACTATCGCTGTGAAGAATTTTTTCCTCATATCCAGTCTGAACCTCCCCTGATGCAGCTTTGTGCCATTCCCTCATGTCCTATCACCAGTTATCAGAAAGAAGAGACCAGCACCTCCCTTCCTGCTTCCCTTCCTCAAAACGGTGTAGTGTGTAATGAGACTTCTGAGCCTTCTTTTCCCCAGACTACACAACCCAAGTGTCCTCAGCCTCATAGGACATGCCTTCCAGCTCTTTCACCAGATCTGTTGCCCTCCTCTGAATCCTTTCAAGGACTTCAACATACATTTTATATCATGGAGATCAGAACTGCATACAATATTCAAGTTGAGGCCACACCAACTCTAGATATAGCAGGTTTTCACTGACTGTCTAGGTTGTGTTCCATGCATCCTAATATACAATTTGCCCTCTTAGCTGTCAGGGCACACTGAGTTATATTGAGTCTGTTTTCAATGAGAACCCCTACACTCCTTTCTACTGAGCTGCTCTCCAGTCGCTCTTCTCCTATTTTGTGCCTGTTTCTGGCATTGCCCTGTCACAGATGCAGAATCTGTCATTTTCCTCTGTTGAACTTCCTGTCGTTGCTAATCTCCTACCATTCCAATTTATCTAGATCTCTCTGTAAGGCCTTTCATCCTTCCAGGGAGTTGACAGCACCTCCCAGTTTAGTATCATTAGCAAATTTGCTGAGAATGTACCCTACTCTTGCATCCAGATTGTTGATAAAAAAGGTTGAACAGGGCTGGCCCTAGAACTGAGCCTTGGGGAGTGTCGCTAGTCACCATCCAGATGTAGCCTCATTCACAACACTTTGAGCTCTACCATCAAGCTAGTCTATCAATGAGTGTAGCATGAACCTGTTTATCTCACAGTTGGACAATTCGTCCAGTAGGATGCTGTGAGCGATACTATCAAAGGCCTTACTAAAATCCAGACATCCACTGCCTATTCATCAAGAGGGTGGCCTTGTCATAGAAGCAGATCTAACTATTAAGGGAAGACTTTACCCTGGTAAACCCATGTTGACCATGACCAATAACAGCTTTATTTTTTAAATGTCTATCAATATCCCCTTGGACAATCTTTTCTGTAACTTTCCCAGGTACAGAGCCTAGACTAACAGGTCTGTAATTTTCTGGGTCCTCCCATGCCATTTTTGTAGTTGGGCATAATGTTGTCTAATTACCAGTCAGCAAGGACTTCGCCAGTCTACCATGACCTTTGGTAAATTTTAAAGAGGAGTGCAGTTATAACTGGTTATCAGCTAATTCCTTCAGCACTCTGGGGTGGATCCCACCAAGCCTCATGGATTTATGAATATTGAGTCAATACAGCTGTTCTCTTACAATTTCTGTGATCACAGATGGAAAGTTACTGATCCCCCAATCATCATACTTCGAGGTCCAAACAGCCCAATATCTGTAATTTCTGTTAAATATTGACACAAAAAACACCTTTTCCTCCTCCTTACTTATCAGGTGACTATCTGAGTTATTAGTCCAATGTTTTCCTTTGACCTCCTTTTTCTGTTGACATTCGTAAAAAAATACATTTTTTGTTGTCTGAGACCACAGTGACCAGTGCCAGTTTGAAAGCACCTTTGGGATTTCCTGAATTCTCCCTGAAAATGCAAACTGCAGGTCTATGCTCTCTCTGTGAAGCAAGTCATTTCTTCCAGAGGGGATACATTTTCTTTTTCTGTCCTTGTTTCAGACAGAGTTCTCTGGTGGTCTTCTGCCTCTCTTTCTTGACTTGTGGCAAAACAGTATTACCTGCTCTTGGGTTTTTAAAGGGTGTTTTTTATAAAATGACTGGCTCTCATGGACCCTTAAACCCTCTAGAGCTAATTCTCAGGGGACACGGCTAATCTGCTTCCCGAGAAGCTTTAAGACCACTCTCTTAGAAGTTTATGGTAGCAACTCTCCCGACAATTTTTGTACTAATAAAAAAAATTTGGAACTCAACTACATCACTGTCACTGTGGCCAAGACAGCTACCTACCATCACATCTCCCTCTGGGCTTTCCTTGTTCTCAAACAACAGATCTAGGAGGGTATCTTTCCTAGTTGGTTCACTCAGTACTTGTAACAGGAAGTTGTCTTCAACAGGCTTTAGAAATTTTCCAAACTGACTTATTATGACAACATGACATTCCCAGTTTATGTCTGGAAAGTTGAAGTCTCCCGTAAGTTTGAGGACAACTGATTCTGAGATGTTCCTGAGTTGCCTATAGAATAGCTCATCTGTGCCATCATTCTGGGCGGACAGCTGATAGTAGACATCCATGTTCCCATGCTGAGGAAGCACCATCTGTCCTTTAGCTTTCTCCTCCATGGCCTTGAAATCTATTTTGATAGACTTTAGGCTTCTGGTAATGATGTCATTGGTACCACATAAAAGAGAAGACTTGGGTAATAGACCAAAGGTCGTATTATGCTCAAAAGGTTCCTGCTAATATTCCTGATCTTAGACCTGAGGAGGCAACAAACTTCTACGTGAAGAGAGTCTAGTCTGCAAATGGCATTTTCCGTTCCATTCACAAGTTAGTCACTTACAAGTCACTGTTTTCTTGATTGTGCTAGTCTTGATTCTGCACTTGCTACATCTTGGTTAATCTGACATTGGAAGGAGAACTTGCGCAGATGCTTCTTACTTCTAATCACATTCCTCATCTGCCACATCCAGAGCTTCTTAACTTTAGATCATACATTTAGATCAAATATCTTAGTAAAACACTTTTACTCAAAGTTTTAGTTTTGTTTTCTATCATTTCTTCTCTATAATTCAGAAAAATAATTTTAAAAAAACCCTTAAATTTCCTATCTTCTGCTCCATCACTACTAATAGTTCTTCAGGATATGTTGGCATTTTTGGAGAAGCACTTACTCCTAATGTTTCCAGCTATTCAGTGATGTAGCAGTAATTATATAGGTGAGTGTGTATCTTACATCAGTAGAGTAGAGAAAATGTGACAAACTGAACACACAGGTTAGTGTGAAAAGAAGTAAGACATTTCCATCATTCATAAAAGCATTTTTAAATCTAATATACTTTAGCATAGGAATATATACAAAATGAAACACTTTTTTTTTCTTTTTTTCTTTTCCAACATAAAGTGCATGCTAAGCATACACCTTTAATTGCTTATTTGTAGACAAAATCAAGTTAAGAGATAAAAATAAATTAGGGCAAGGGAAGGGCAGGCATTCTAGGCTACTTTGCTTCAAATAAACACTTTCTTTACAGATTGTGTGAGGGGATATTAATTTTTAATTAGAGTTTAATAGGAACAGTATTGTATTCCAAAAGAAATATGAAGATTTAAACAGTTAGTCTTCCCATGAAAATGGTAAGAAACTTTGAAATTAAAAATGGTCTTTTTTTCCCCAAAACAGAGTGATTCAAATGTTTTCAATGAGTGTTTTGAAAATATTTTGTTTTCTTTTTTTTAATGGGTTAACAATTATTGTTTATCATTAAAATATTATTTATATTTATATATTATTAATGCTATTAATGATTTGCTTCAACATTCATACTAAATTGTGATGACTCAAGAATTTTAAAATTTCCTTTAAAAAGACTTTTGAAATTGAAAATTATTTTAAATACTCTTGTCCTTGTAAATAGTTTCACTTTCAGTAAGTGAATATGTGCTGGTAGGGGAAGTTTCTTTCAAAACCACAATAAATTTTCCAATCTGATGTCCAAAAGCACTGCTAGTGTATGCTCCTGAAGTGAGTGAATGGAAATTTTGTGAAGGAGGTCAAAAAGAACATTGTGATTAAAGCATACAAAGGCATCAGAAAATTAGTAAACACACAAATTTTGCCAAGAGCTTCCATTGTGATGTTGCATAATTTACTTACTCAAGAAAAGAAATGAGCAATAGAGAAAGCAGGGAAATAAGGAAGCAAGGAATGAATAAAAATATCTACAGAATCTCTCATTTTGAGGGAAAATTTATTTGAAAGCTTTATTTCCAGAAAACTTACTGACTTGTACTTTTTTATGTCAAAGATGGCATGACCATGGCTTAGACAGAATACTCGCATAGTTTAATAATTTCATTGCAGAGTACTCAATTAATGAACAAACCGATCTGTTTGTAAATTTTGAATTGCTCCCTTCCTAGTTGAAATGGAGTGGCAAGATAAGCGAGGAAAACTTTTCTTAAAAAACAACATTTTAATAAAAGCATATAAGTAAATATCATTGTGAAAGTCCTGGAAACGTCCAGTTCTCCTGAGGATTTAAAATAGCCATGTACATATAGCTGTTACCATGAGTTTCAAACACACAGAAGCAGAGAAAGAATAGAAAAAAAGGGATTTTAGTTTCTCTCTTATGCTCTAACACTTGTGGTGCACATCAGCATCTGAAGTTATACATTATGCCAGCAAAAGTCATCACCAAGGACTAGCTGTAGCCCTCAGGCACAACATTAAGCAAAGGTATAAACTCCTATATGTTCTAAACCAGTCACACATTTTTCCTCACATTCAGATTTGATTATTTATTTTACCTATTCTCAACTGTCATCTTTGTACGTTAACATGCAGTGTAATTTGAAATTTAATGCTTGTTGGTTTAGATTTATCACACAGAAATTTTCATCCCTCTGTCTGCTCTGATCATATTCATCTAGTTCATTCTGTGTAGGTTGCTCTGAAAATAATGCATCCCATTTATTCCCACAGAAACTACAACAGATACAAAGAGCACAATAACACTATTGGATAGAGCAAATTCACACCTACAAAATACCAGTTTTCAACAGAGTCACTGCCATTAGCTATGCACTTTTGCCAGTGATAAACAAGAATTTACATGCTGCACTCAAAAAAATCTGCACCAGCTGAAGTGACTCTGTTTCACAACTGCTATGATGGTGTTGCTGCTAGAAAAGTGTTAATCACACAGTCCAAGTATCACTGTGCTAATGTCCACTGCTTGGTCCCCATAAATGTTATACAGCCAACATTGCAGTGTACCTAGGCTCAGAAATCAATGTAACCTACTAGTGTCTTAACAAGGAGAAGGAAAATAAAGTACAGAAAAAAAAAAAGTAACAGAACGAAAGAGGAGGACAAACAAACAGGTTATTTAGCAGATCCTGTTCAAGAGTCTTGATCTCTGTGCATATTTTTTTTTTTATTTTTTTTTTTTTTTTTTGTATTGTTGGNTTTTTTTTTTTTTTTGATATAGTGAGGCTTCTGATGCAACTGTATTGTCCTTGGTTCTCCAGAACTTTGGACATGAAATAATTTTGGCCTAAGAAGGATAAATTTAAAAAAAAAAATTATTATAGAATATTTTAAAAATTCTAGTAGAAAAAATAATACCGTAAAAAAAATGTGAATGGGAATAACATTTCAATTAAATTTTATCAACAATTGTGATATGGATCTAGATCTTATAGGAGGAGCCTCATCAAAAGTATCATGAGAGTCCAATAAGAGATTTCTCTCTCAGAAAAATATTCTGCCCCCTTTCGTCCCAGCATCTCCCCTAATGTTTGGTTTCACTATCTTCCCAAATTCCATAGGAGAACAATCTGTAGAAAATGCTACAGGGTTATTTTCCTTTATTATCAAGAATCCCTTTGCTTTAGAAAGTCTGGATTGTAGACATTGCAAAATTTAATCAATATAAATGGTGATATTTGTGGCTGTAGTTAATGTATTTCATCAGGCAAAAGCATTAAACCCATTGCTAGATCTCAGCATTTTTCAGTTTTCACAGATTACAAAGCAAAACCTGTCATCAAACATTAAAAAGAAAACCACACATTTCTTCCAAATACAGTAAATTATTCTTATCTGTTATGATCAAAGCTGGACACATCTGCATGGTTTCCCTACTGAAATTATTTATTCAATAAAATCCACAGACTCATAACCAAGGGCTCTCTTACTTTAACTCTCTTCATTAAGCATTGCATTTTATGGCCTAAAACTCTTTTCAGATGAATGTGAATAAAATGACTGCACATATGTGGCTAGTCAAGCTGATCTAGGGGAAAAAAAGAAATGTAAATATATAAACGTACATATGATATACAACATTCCCTGTGGGTCCTCAGCTAATATATTTATCCTAGACCTGTCTTCTACTAGAAGAAGCCATCCATAATTATAAATTCAATATCATATTTTATCAAAATTAAATAATTTCCTAAATAGATTTTGGACACCTACAGTAGGTCGCCCAGGACCATGTTCAGATGATTTCTGAATAGCTCCAAGGAGGGAGACTTGACAGCCTCTCCGGGAAGCCTGTTCTAGTGCTCAGTCATCAGTGCAGTGAAGTGTTTCCTGATGTTCAGATGGAACTTTCTGTGTTACAGTTTGTGTTCATTGCCTCTTGACTTCTCAGACAAGACAGGAGCATCACTGTCACTACTAAATAGAATTTAACAGAGGCTGTACGTATGTGCTGATTAGCACAGAGTGGAAAGAAAATAAAAGTCAAATTCTTTTGCAGATAAGAAGAAATACATATGTGCCAGCATATTGCCAATTATAGTATACTGAACTCTGTCTTATTTTTGACTTGAACTCTTAACAAACACGGTAGAACAAAGTGTATTTCAAAGAAAATGCTGCCAAACAATGCAGGTAGAGGGAGAAATTGTGTTGGAGTTAAGAAAAAGTTAATCAATCCAAGATGTGAACTACATCTTTTTTCTCTCTTTTCTCGAACACATTGCAATGATATTGCAGTGGGATAGGCATGTTTTGTATTGAAAATGCACACAGAGACAAGAATCATGATGCATTTAATGATATGAATTTAAACCTTAGGATCAGAGAGCCTTTTGTGAAGTACAATAGTAGCTACTAATCACAAAAGGAGCTCTTAGTTTTCATTGAATGGAGGGTTGACTGAACTATTTGGCCATATGCAGGCCAAAGTGGAAATTCAATTTACTGGAAATTTATTTTCACTAGAACTATTTGATAAAACAAAAATTTTCTTGGGAGTGCAGATGGGAACTTAGGTATCCTCCCTTAAATGTATTCCCCCAATATTACTATACTGACTGTATACAGCTGCCATGCTCTTTACCTTCTTTTTAACACCACTGTGCTTATCATACTGTGACACAACTTTCATCGGAAGTTTCTATGAACATATACCTTCTGCCTACCTAATGTATACTTTTTGGTCAATCAAGAATTTGAGTTTCAATTATTTTAAGGCTTTAATGGAAACTTCGTGTTCATATAGCCGAGGGAAGAGAAGAAGAATACATCTAGGAGATGTATCACTAGGAGATGTGGAGTTAAGAGGCAACCAGGAAGTGCCTAGTCTCTGCTGTGTTCCCAGGAATCTGTTTGTATGCTCATAATCACTATGCATAAATTTAACACTTGTAAATTTGTGATTATAATACTCCATATTTCACAGATGTGTTGTGAGGGCAACTGCTTTAAGAGGAAAGCTAAAGGGTAATGGGAGTTGAATAAATGGTTTTATTTTGTTGTGTTTTTTTTTTAAATGAAGATCTTCTAGGTTTCTTTCCATGTGTCAGTCACATGATGGCATGGAGTTACAAAATGAATGTAACAGGGAAAGGAAAGAAACAGACAGGGTGTGCCACAGGATATGCCAAAAGAAATAGTGATTCGGGAAGGAAAAATCTGTCAAAAAAAAAAATTCAAAAAGCTAGGTGTCTAAGTCAGGCTCGCCTGTATGGCAAAACTGATTTGCCTGAGTGATACTTACAACCTGAAAATCCAACCTGACATTGGTCTTGCCAGCATTGCAGTGACAATGTTTTCACAAATAACAATAATTTAAAAAATATCCTTGAAATAAATATTTCAGTAGACTAGAAACACATTGTCCTTCCACATAAAGTAAATTTCTTCTTTTCCTACAGCCATAATCATGAAAGCACTTTAAAATAGAAGAAAAAGAAAGAATGTATGTATATCTGCAGTATAAACATATAACACTCTGATAGCACTACCACAGCAGTGATAGTGAAACATTAACTCTAAAACCAAACATTTTTGCTACACAGCTCACTGAGACAGACGATAAGCATTCTTTTTGCAAGTGAGGTTGTGGCAGCACAACATAGGAAGGACTGTACCTCTGCAGTCCCTTTGTTCTGACTGTCTTTGTTTCTTCCCCACATACCTTTTCAAAGTTCCACATTATGACAAAATATATTTTCATTCAAGACTGTCAGGGGGACCTCACAGCAGTCTTCCAGTTACCTGAAGGGGGCCTACAGGAAAGCTGGGGAGGGACTTTTTACAAGGACATGTAGAAATATGATGAGAGTTAATGGCTATGAACTGGAAGAGGATAGATTTAGACTAGATACAAGCAAGAAAATCTTCACTGTGAGAGTGGTGACACACTGGAACACGTTGCACAGAGAAATTGTGAAAGTGTTGAAGGCCAGGCTGGATGGAGCTTTGAGCAACCTGCTCGAGCGAGAGGTGTCCTTGCCCATAGCAGGGGGGTTGGAACAAGATGATCTTTAAGGTCCCTCCCAACCTGAACCATTCTATGATTCTATGAATATGACTCTTCATAAAAAGTACTTTGGGGAGCTTACAAATATAGCAAGTGCAGTTCCCATAGCTCGAATAACCATACTCTGAGCCCCAAGAACAGGAAAAGTAAATGGCAAATAATTGAAGAGACACCACTGGTGTGGCATTACCCCTCTATAGTTGATATGAAACGTCATCTATTTGTTGACATCACTGCATAGAGTTCAAAGAGGCACAAAATTTTATCTTTGCTAAGCCTTTATCTAAAAGCATAATTATTCCTCTGACTGTTCATTCTGGTCTGCAAAAGTGACAGCTGTATCAGTTTTGCAGTATTAGCTGAATTTCGACATGCCCAGGTGAATGAGTGGAAAAATCACTTTTGAAAGTCCTTAAACATTATTTCTTTTAGACACTAAAAGTGTCTGGCCATCTCACGTAGTCTTGTGTTTGCCCCTAAATTCCTGAAAGCTGGTCATCTTAGTTACTTAGTGCTTCATATTTAAAGATTTATTTACAGTAGAATGAAGGTACAGTATGAGATTGTCAGGGACCAATGGGGAACTTGACTCAATAATTTTAGTTACCTTGTGAGAGTGAAGGTGGAGGGTCAGACCAGGTCCTAGGGGTGGGGTAATGAACAGCTCTGCTCACTTTCTTTTATCACAGAATCACAGAATTGAAGGGGTTGGAAGGGAACTCAGGAGACCATCTGCCAAAGTAGATTCCCTAGAGCAGGTTACAAATGTAGGCATCCAGACTTGAATCCAGTCTTGAATATCTCCAGAGGAGACTCCACAGCACCCCTAAGCAGCTTGCTCCTGTGCTCCATCACCCTCACCATGAAGTTATAACACTTGCTTGTGCAGAACTTCCTATGTTCCAGTTTGTGGCCATTGCCCCTTATTCTATCACTATACGTCACCGAAAAGAGCCTATCCCCATCCCTTTGCCTCTCACACTTCAGATATTGCTAGACACTGATATGCTCCCCTCTCAGTCTTCTTTTCTCCAGGCTGAACAGACTCAGGTCACTCAGCTTTTCCTCATCAGAGAGATGCTCCAGGCCCTTTATCATCTTGGTTGTCCTCTGCTGGACTCTTTCCAGGAGATCCATGTCATTTTTGTACTGGGGAGCCCAGACTTGGATACATTACTCCAGGTGCGGCCTGACCAGGGCAGAGCAGAGGGGGAGGATCACCTCCCTCAATCTGCTGGCCATCCTCTTTTTAATATACACCATGATACCATTGGCCTTCTTGGCCACCAAGGCACACTGCTGTCTCATGGTCAACCTGCTGACCACCAGGACACCCAGGTCCTTCTCTGCAGAGCACCTCTGCAGCAGGTCATGCCCCAACCTGTACTGATGCGTGTGGTTATTCCTCCCCAGGCACAAGACTCTACACTTGCTTTTGTTAAGCCTCATCTGGTTCCTCTCTGTCCAACTCTTCAGCCTGTCCACGTCTCACTGAATAGCAGCACAGCTTTCTGGCATGCCAACCACTCCTCCCAGCTTCGTATTGTCAGTAAACTTGTTGAGGGTGGAATCTATACCTTTGTTCAGGTCATTGATGACAATGGTGGACAAGATCTTGGTGGACAAGATCGGACCCAGCGCCAACCCCTGGGGTGCACTGTTAGTTACAGACCTCCAACTAGACTCTGCACCGTTGTTCATAGCCCTCTGAGCTCTGCCAATCAGCCAGCTCTCAATCCACCTCACCATTCACTCATCTATCCCGTGCTTTCAAAGTTTCCTTATAACGATGCTGTGGGAGACAGTATCAAGTGCCTTCCTGAAGTCAAAGTACACAACATCCACTGCTCTCCCTCCATCTACCCAGCCAGTGATGACATCATAGAAAGCTACCAGGTCAGTCAAGCATGATTTCCGTTTGATGAATCCATGCTGACTACTCCTGATAACCTTCTTTCCTTCCACTTGCTTGCAGATGGAATCAGAACAAGTTGTTCCATCCCAGGGATGGAGGTGAAGCTGACTGGCCTGTATTTTCCCGGTTTGTCCTTCTTGCCCTTTTTGAAGACCAGAATGATGTCAGCTATTCAGTCTTCAGGCATCTCTCCTGATTCCCAAGACATTTCAAAGACAATAGAGAGCAGTTCAG
>WBMW01002390.1:0-56391 GCA_013396635.1 Penelope pileata | reverse complement strand
GCCGCAGCAGCCGCCGCCGCCGCCCTCCGCCTCCTCGGCCCCGGCCTCGGGCTCCCCGGCCGCGGAGCGCCGGCAGCCGCCGCAGCCCGCAGCCCCTCAGCAGCCGCCGCCGCAGCAGTCGGCGGGCAGCAGCTTCTTCAGCTCGCTGTCCAACGCCGTGAAGCAGACGGCGGCCTCGGCCGGGCTGGTGGACCCCTCCTCCGGCTCTTCCTCGGCGGCCGGCAGAAAGTTCAAGCTGCTCCTGGTCATCGACGAGCCGCACACCGACTGGTAGGTGCTCGGCCCCGGCCCTCAGCGCCGGTCCCGCGGGCGGGCGATGTCCGCAGCCCCGCGGCGCCGCACGGGGAAGGGCGGCCGCTCCCCGCCGGGAGCCCAGCGGGCTTTGCCCACGCGGCTGCCGGCGAGATGAGGGGCTCGTGGCAGCGCGGGGGGATTTGTTTTGCACCAGCGCTGCGGATGTCAGCCTGCGTGCCCTCAGCGCTGCTGCAGCCCCGGCGCTGCGCGGTGGGTGAAGGTCCTTCAGGGTGACGAGCTCGAGGCTTTGCCTCAGCTCTCTGTGCGTTACGTGACGGGGTTCGATAACTTTTGTGTGGGGTGGGGGCTCAGCTTCCGCTGTCACCGCGAATTCGTGGGGTTCACAGAACCACAACTTGGGTGGCAGCCCCGTCCTTGCGCTGCTCTGCTGCCTCAGACCCATCGGCCACAGCACAGGCACTGCTGCGGGTGCTGTGCTCTGCAGGAAGGGCGCACATCCGTCACCGCTCCCTGGGATGTGTTTACATGTCAGGCTGAGAATCACCTCCTTCGGTGTTGCCAGTGCAATGTCTTCATGGTGCCTAAAAATAATGCAGAGCAAAACAAGCTCGATGCAGGCTGTGGGTCTGTGGTTCTGCTGTCTGCTTCTCGAACGTGCAGCCCCGCTGTCCAGGCAGATGCATGCAGCTCTAGGCTGAGACTATCTGCTTTCATGATTCTTTAATACAAGACTTGAAGCAGAAATGGAAGCCTAATGAAACGGAGCTATGCGTAGCAAATACATTGTTATTGTTAAGATAACGTCACCTGTTCTGTTTCCTGTTAAAAACAAACAAACCAACCCAGCAGTGTTGTTGTAGCTGCCAGACTGAAGCAAGCCTCAGTGCCTACGTCATGGGATGCATCTGTGGACGCTGCTGGCTGCCTTGCAGATACAGCTAGTTGTTGATATTCTGCAGGGCACGCGTCTTTGCTTGGTAAATTAAATAACTGCGTATGTTCTTCAAGTTTTTTTCTGGTAACATCTTTCTGGGGCTGAATGCAACCTGTGTGTTACAACCTTGTATGCTGTGCATAGCAGAGAAGTGCACCTGATGTGAATGCAATACATCAGCAAAATCAAAGCTGCTGAAGGTCTGTTTTGTGAGTGCCACCAACTGCAGCTCAGGTAGGGGACCAGGTGTGTTCACAAACATACACATGCTTTTTTCTTTCTTTTTTTTTTTCCCCTTCTCATCATATGTGATATGGGTACATAGTTCTAGCAAGAACAGTTTGACGTTCTGGTACTGTCTCTTTCCCTTCCAAAAAGCTGATTGCTTTGTAATTGGGGATTTTCAAGTGTGGAAATACAAGTGTGTGTATTCTGATAACATATGCAGAAAAGTTTGTTCCGTGCCTTTGGAATTATGGACATCTATACTGGCACATATTGAGCTGCAGTAGAGTTTGACTGCATCATGTTTATGAGCAGCGTTATGGAATGCAGTATTAGTGATAATTGCATTAGTGATGATTATATTGAAAGACTGCAAGTGGCAGTAGATAGAGCACAGTGCTGTGATGGCTCTCACAGCAGCTGCCCTGCCTTGTGTGATGCATTGACGTACGGTTTAGCAAGGGGAGGTATGTAGAGCTGCTGTCATGTGATGCACTAAAAAAACCCTGTCAGTAACAACAACAGAAAAACCCCAATGCCAAGCAAATCTCCTACAGTCAGCGTAGATTCCTGAGAAATGATTTCAGTTGATTGATTTAATCCTGAGATGAAGATTATATGCTGAGAATCTTGAGCTGCATTGTGTTTTTCTTAAATTGAAAGTGTACGTATTGCCTTTGGGTTGCAGATTCAATAGAAATAAAATCTCAGTCTAGATCATAATGAAATCCTGCTAATTCAGTATCCTTTTTGCAAGCTCTAGAGGATGTTAAACACCTTGTTTGTGAACAATGCGTGTTGCCCCTTACCTTTAGCATCAAAAGTACGTTTTGTTTCTAATGTATTTTATTTCTGTTAGAGATTGACTCATGCTTGAAGTCTAAGATTTAAGAACCCTTCCAGCATTGTTGTTTTTGCTAATGGATTCGTACAGGGTGTTTTACAAATAAATGTGCAGTTGTTGCTTGCATTCTTTAGTCTTGATCACAGTGCCTTCTATAATTTTATTGTCTCAAAGCTTAACCTTTCACAGATTTTGAAATTCTTCTTATTCTGTTTTTTTATGGCATAGAAAGATTAACTTATCTGTGCTAATTTGCATATTTTACTGTGCTGGCTTGTCTGAGCCTTTAAGGAAAGGAAGCAAATGTAGACATCCTGTCAAACCCTTCTCCTTACTCCAGTAACACTCAGTCAATGCTGTGTTAGAACTGTGAGAGGGGATTGTTTGCCTACAGGTTCTCCAGAAACTTGCAGGTACATAGATGAGAGAGACCTTTAAGGACTTCTCATAATGACAGAGCTGGTATCAAAGACTTTGCATCGGTTAGTGCTGTTACCCCTGCCTCCGTGACATGTGAAGGACAAAATGGAAAGAGGATAAAGCTTTCAGTCAACTTCCAGAGGGAAATCCAAGACGAGCTGTCTTTGTTGGTTCTGGTTCTCATGGAATACTTTCCCCTAGTCTCTTTCTACAATAAATGATCCTTTGGTCCAAAGTGAAAGAAAATAATGATTGTTTTCATCACTTATCTTTGTAGCCTTCTCTCGTTCCAGACTGCCACTATAAATAAGGGATGGCCTGTGGTGCCAACAGTCCTTCCACTGAAATGGCACTATCCAATTATATAAAGGCATTGGAAAAGCTTCTCTTATTTTCTGGCCCATTCTTTATGCATTTTAATGTCACGTTCTTTTCATCTGCAGCAGCATACTGAGCAGACATTTTTAATACCTTCATTGATCCTTTTTCTGAGCTACCACATCTAGTTGAGAGAACCTTGCGAAGTATTTAAAATGTAGAAGGTGTCTTGGTGGAAAAGTGTATGATTCACAGGCACTTCAGGGATCTTTTAGGGAGGGGAAGGCTTCAAGAACCACTTCTTACTTTTAGACTTTATGTAATAGACTTCAGCCTGATTGTTTTGCAGGGTTAGATATGTGTTGATATTTCTACAAATGAAAGAAGCGAAGAAGTAAAACCATTTGCTCAAGGTCATCCAAGAGCCTAGTGACAGAGCTGAAATAACACCTAGGCATTTCGTTTAACCTTTTCTTTTAATTCTCCTTTTCCCGCTGTTCTGCTGTAGGTGTCCAGAATTTTCAGCTAGATATGCTTATTTTAAAATGTATTTAATTTCTTTAGGAAATAGCCATTTTGTTCTGTGTGCGAAATGTGCTGAGTAGTCAGTGCTGTACAAGCAGTTGATTAGAGGGTGTCCGTCAGCGGCAAGGTGCCAAAATTCTGTGCGTGTAAATGACTGTCTTTTTTGAAAGCTGGTGTGTAATATTTAAAAAGTTGTTTCAGTATGGAAAAGTAACTATTGCTTGGTTGGTCTTGTGCTTCAAAGATTGGATGTAAGACTCATTGGCCATAATGATGAAACTATAAAAGGAAGCAGGTGGAAAAAAGCCCAAGTCTCGTAAGTAGCAGCACATTTTTCTCCTTTTCCCTCCCCCCACTCCAATAATCATGCATTTCTTGCAATGTTTGTTGCTTTACGAGTTACGTGTATTTTGATGGGCCCAAAAGATCATTTCTAAAATCCTTGTCTGTGGGCAAACATTGCCCATCATAATGTTCTTGGTATGAACGGCATTGTCTCTGTGCAGAGAGACACTGATTTACTGGCTTATGATACAGAAATTTAGTTAAGTGAGTAGAATGTTTGGTTGTGGGGTTTTTTTTTTGCTTTTATTGAGGCAACTAGAAAGTGGAAGAATATTTACAAATATTTACAAAGTTGTATGTAAGGGTAACTGCCAAAGAATTGCATACTACCATGAAAATTTATTGCATCTTTTTTTTCAATATGGATTGTTCAATTGTGCAAAACTGATTAGGCTTTGACTATTTCCAAACTGAAGTTAAACTAGAATCAGAATTTATTTCATTTGATAGAAACGTGTTGATTGCACCATTTATTGCATTCAGTACGAGTCTTCTGTTAGTAAGTTTTCCAGTTTTATTCTGTATGCACTCAGATTTTAGTAATGCATAAATGAGGACAAATGCTTTGCCTGAGCTCTGGATAATCTTCTGGGTAAGAGCAGGATTGCAGTCTCTAGAAGGACAGCGTTCTTCCTGCCTCCTGGCATTGCACAGCACACTGCTCCTCATGTGAGGAGTAAGACCACAGCGTAAAGTGGGGAGCAAAGCCCAGAATGTGGGAAGTTGTATAGGCAGCAGGGATTGCACAGAGGGAGGGGGATTGAAAGGGTCTCAAGGGTCTCCTGGCACTCATCTAGGGGCTGAAGAGGAGTGGTTTTTGAAACCAAGCCATGCAAGGGGCTGCTGGGTTCCAGAGGTGTAGGAAGACTGATTTTTTTAGAAAGGTGTGAGGTCTAAGGATTGGCTAAATGTAGATGTGAGCCTTTGGGCAATGAATGTACAGAGAAGGCAACCTTATCAGTGTATATATTTTATATAGGAAGAAAGGTATAGAATAAGTTACTTTTATTTCTTGTAGATGTTAACTGCTGTGCCTTTTGCAACAAGAAACTCTTAATATGAAAGGAAAAGCAACTTCCCTTTTGGTGTAATTCTCTAATTATCTTGCAAGGAGGGAGCAGGTGCATTAAACTCCCTGAAATTTAGCAACAGTGAAGATTTTACTTTCGTTTCTTTTTAATTCTTGCTTCATATGACATCTTCATACTTTGAAATTATCTTTGTGAGGAATTTTGTCTGGGTCTTAAACAGTTGGCTGTGTTGCAGTTTCATTAGTTACGGCCTTTGGACTGAGTTCCTAGAACTCTAAGGGGATGGCGACCAGATTGGTGCATGAAGTCGTTATGTGCCTAGAGAGCTTCTTACAGCCCTGCAATTAGAGCGGTGCTGCATCTCAGCACACACTAGTTTTCAACTCTGTGTTAAGGCTCTGCATTTTGCTGTCAAAACAGCAACATAATTAAAGAAATGAAGGTATCAGCATGAGCACAAACAGCACATTTCTGCTGTCTGGGAGGACAGACAGGTGAAACAACGTGAGTTGTTCCAAAAAAGCTTATTTTGAACTCATCAGGTGTGAACAACTGAATATTATTTTAATGAAGGGGTGAAGGTATAGCAGAATATGTAGCAGAATATGCCTTAAGTGTTCTTTTTCTCTCTCTTTTTTTATTTTTAATATTAAGTGTGTACTGGGCAGGAACTTGAGAGCAAGGGCATGCAGCTGAACCACCTGAAGTACATGATGTAATGGGTTCACAGATCTGAACTTGTAGCAGACAGCAGCCTCGTGCAAGTTGTGTTTCGTGTCTCTGAAATGGCCAGCTGATACAGTTCTCCACCAGACAGTGTGTGTGCTAGGATTTGAAGATAATGCGAGAAAAGATTCCAGAGGGTTTCTCAGTTTTTCTGCAGTTCTGTCAAGTGTGATACTTGGATGTGTTTGTATGAATAGCAGAACACTGTACATGGTAGAGGTTGCCTTTTTGACAAGATACTTAAGGGGGAGGAAAGGAACAACCCGTGGAAAATGCTCTTGTCCCCCAGATTGTCTATTTTTCTGTCTAAACAAGCTCTTAGGTGCTGTAATGTTATTTCAGGCAACTTAGTGTGCATGAGATGCCAATTAGGAATTTGGACGTTTTGTATCTGTTCTTTAGGGGTTTTGCCAGTGTCCTCCCCACCATGCTTGGAATCACAGACTCATAGAATGGCCCGGGTTGGAAGGGACCCCAAGGATCATCAGATTCCAACCCCCCTGCCACAGGCAGGGCCACCAACCTCCAGATCTGGTACTAGATCAGGAATGCTATTGAATTTTTTGCCTTTACCTCTAAAGAGACAACCGAACTTTTCTGAAGCTTAATGAAATCTATTTATTTCCATAGGCAATTAAAAAAAAAAACATATTTACCAATTTCTTTCTAAAGAAATGTATTTTCTAGTTCTTTTCTGAAGTTAATGGAAAGGAAATGAAAAATTGGCAAGTAAATTTATGGGTTTCAGGTAGGTATAATTCAAAGGAACAAGAATGAAGCAAGAGAAAATAAATGGCTTTGTAGACTTCATACCTAAGTAGAATAAGAAATTCTACTCTACATTTTTCAGTTTGCCACTGGCAAATAATGACCATCTATTGAAATAGGAACAGTATGAGAACAAATTATTAGACTTCTTGATGCTCTTGAGAAGCAAAGTGTGTGCAGAGGGCTTGCTGTAGTTCGAGCTGTTTCTGTGTTGGCCAGATACGTTATTCTCTGTTCTGTAAACACCGTAGGGCACTGCAAGCTGTACGTGTTTTTATTGAAACCATGTTTCTCCAAAAGATTGATGCTAAATATTCTCTCAGTATCAGCATATTCTTCATGTAACAACTTCAGCATTTGCATTTTCATACTGTAAGGGAAACATGAAGTCACAGCCTGAATTAGTGATTGAGCACCTGGTGAAGGGCAGTGGCTGGCCTAAGGAACACCTGTGCCCCCCTCCATGCGACCAGGAGGGGTGGACCCAGGGTGGGACTACCCTGGGCTTATTTAAGAGCCAGCCACTGAGGGAAGAGGATCTCCGCTGTGTGGGACCTGACTGTTCCTCATCTTGGTGGGAGATCGCGATTGTGAGTACGATATCTTTTGTTCTCTGTCATTAAACCTTTAATGCTTTTCCTGGGATTGCTTCTGTGATTGCACCACACATACCCAGTTCTTACTAGTATAGTGAGACAGTGTCACCTACAGAAGTGCTCCTATGCAGCATCACAGCACTGTGTCACCTGCAGTTACTCAGCCAGCCTGCCCCCTGTGAATGCTGTAATCTACAGAAACCTGTTTTTAATGTTTTATGCATTTGTAGATAAGAGACACTTCAACCTGAATTTATAAAGAATATGGTGAAAATGCATTTGAGTATGAAGTTGTGTCTGAAGAAGAGAACAACAAATACATGAAGTCATATTTGCATACAAGATGTCTAAAGAAGGATTCTAGACCAGACTGGCTGAAAACTGCTAAATGAAGCAATAAATTATGAAGCAAATATGACCTGAAATACTGATATTGCTCCCAAAGATGAGGCTACTTACCTTGTAGGGTGAAAAAAAATGTGCAAGAAGGTGATAAGACTTTACAAGTGCCACAGGTGGGAGGACAGCATTACAGCTTGGGCTAGAATGTAAAATGCTTGCTTGATTGCACTGCTGCTTTCGCTAATTAAACAGCTTTATCTGTGCTGAGTCAAACTCTTTTCTGAGAAAGAAGCTGGTGCACTTTGAGACAGCCGGGAGGGGAATGAGGATGGGTGCTCATGGTAACGTGAACTGGAGGCTGCGAGGGGTGCTCCAAAAGTAATGCCTCCTGTTGTCACACCACAAAATGAAGAACGTCTCCATCACCTCGTCTGTGAATTGGCTAATGGTGGTGACTGTGTTGAGAGAGTGTTTTGTAGCTGAGGATTTGCTCTGCCAAATAGTGTTGTTGTGCTCTATCTGTTGTAGTTTCCATGGAAACAAATAGGAGGTATTACTTTCAGAGTGACCTACGTAATTGGAGGTTTTTCAAAACAGTGGAGAGAGTGTTTTGTCTGTCAGTTTTGCAATACCCATCCACCACAAGTGTTTCTCTACCTGACTGAGACAGAAATACTCACAAATTCTGTTGATGAATACTCTGATTCCTAACAAAAAGTTGGTAGCTAATGCAAGGCTGTTTATATATTTGCAAGCAAAAGTTATATGAATGATAGTTCAGAAGATGCGTTCTTAAATCTAAAGAGGCTCTTTCTGTTTTTCCTACAGACCAGCCTGGGGTCTTTCATTGAATTCTACTGCTGCTAGAACATGTTTTGTAAAGATAATATTGTCTTTGCCAACTTGATGCTTTAAGCAATAAGCTGCTGCTTTCACAGATCAGCTGCTGCTGTCTCATTCTTACACTTTTTGGTAACATTGCAACCGTGGAAACTGCAACGTGTTCCTTTTAATATTGGTCTAGGGCACCTTTTTGCTAGGTTCTGGAGGATCCTGGGGGAGGGGGCTGATTTTCACGACGGAACAATGTCTACAACAGAGCAGGACTGGCCCTCACGCTGTACCTCTGGGTGGCTGTGTCCTGGCTCAGCAGTGTCAGGCAGCAGCATGGGACCTGTAGGGCTTGCCTTGTGACTGTGGCTGCCCGTCAGCAAGGGAGCTGGCAGGGCAGCTTAGCTGGTGGGTGCTGAGCAGAGGGTGCCTTACTCTGCTCCTTGAATTGCAAATGTCAGCAGAGATGGGATTCCATTAATGGATGGATCCCGTAGACAGTGCTGAAGAAGATGGAACTTCAGTTTTTGAAGAACCTTCCTTTTTTACCTGCATGCTGCAATTGTCTTCATCTCTTTTCCTTTGTACCAGTTACTGAAATAAGTAGAGGACATGTGGGATGTTGCTGACGTTGCTTAAGGCTGTCACCTACATTCTGCTGGGAATGAACAACATTCTCTTAACAGCTCTCACCTCTGAACACCTGTGTTTGACTCAGCCCATTTTTGTAATCTACTGCACTCTCATGCTAGAGTGGCAGGAGAATTCAAGCTTTTTCTTCCCTCTGTGGATATAAGGACTTGGTCCTACCTTGTGCAGATGGAGGTGTAAATGTACTTTGCCTGTTTTTGCAAAAAAAAAAACACTGTGGGATGCTCGGTGCCTAATGAAGCATGGTCACCTCTGTGCTTCACCCCTAACCAGATAGAGAAGAAGAAAAATGGCACATGGCACCATCAGCCAGTTGGTACCAGAGGTTGCAGCAAAAGGCAGTTTGGGTGCAGTGTTTGCAGAGGAGCAAACTCCCCACTTGGTGCTCAGAACAGGAATTGTTTCTTGAGATGTGAAGAGATTCTGCCCTGGAAGGAGAAGGACTTCAGTTGTCCCTCTAGTTACAGGAACACAATGACAAGTTCTTGTACTCTGTGTCGTGTTCCCTCTCTTAAATCACAAGAAGATGCATGAGAAAGTAGACACCTGCATTCCCTTTTTTTCCTTACCAGTCACATTTCAGTTTTGTAACTGCCTCAGTGTTTTGAGAAGCACCGCTTATCTCTGTGCACTGCCACACTCGCCTCCCCTCCGTCTGTTGTGTCTGGAAATCTTTTTTGGTGTTACATGTCTGTTCAAAAGCAGGAAGGGTGACAGTCCAACCATTACAGTGCGCTATCTTTTAGCTTTGGCAGTGACTGTTGGTGTTTCACCCTGCCCGACTTACCGTGTGATCTCTGCAGTCTTGTACCCCAGTTGGACTGATGGCTAATGAAAGTTATTTTGTAACGTTTGGAAGTGCACACTCTTCTTGGAGGTTTTATCAGGTGATGCAAATAATGAAACATTTTTATCTGAATGTAAGATAAGATCATTTACTGAGCTTAATTTTGTTTTAAATCATCCATGTAAAATGTTTTGATATAAACTAATTGGTTTTTTAAATGAAGTAGGCTTATTTACAGATCCTGCCATATTAAAATTATTTGCATATTATACAGAAACAGAGGAAACAAATTAGAAAAGTTTTTAAGAAAAAGTTGCTATAGTTCCGTGTGCTTTAAAACAAGTCTTAAAATCTTGCCTTTACAGAAATGAAGTGAGTGTGAGTAAGCAAGCATTAGGGAATCTGACAATGAACGTGTGATATATTTATATACATAATGTGTGTGTATGATTTTTTTCTTTAAAGAAGAAATATGTACGTTTTCATAATGAGCATTTGAAAATTTAGTAGGCGGTTTTTTCCACTGCTCAAAGTGAAGAAAGGTCACAAAATTCATTAAGAGCAATAGTTACAAAATATGGTGTAATGCATTTTTGAAATGTGAATCAACACATTCTGAACAGCAATAGAACAAGGACAGAGTAAAGGCTAAGAGGAGATGGCTTTATCTTGTCAGGCGTGGAAGTAGCTGTCCTTTGGAGTCGATTTATGCTTTGTTTTCAGAGCTGGGCTCTCACTTTTTGACAGGCTGCTGATAAATCTTCATTGCTGGACTAACCTTTAGGCTTCTGGATTTCTGACTAAAATCAGTTTGTCTCGTTTCGCATGCAGCTGTTATGTGTGTGTCTGTTAAATAGACATGACTAGAATAGGGGAGCATGCTTTTATGTGATCACAAACTGAATATAAGTGATAATTTAAAAACTAGCATTGCGTGCTGCTTACTGGAAAACTCCTGCAGCTGGTTACCCCAGTTTTCACTCTAGAGTCCAAGTATGGAGAAGGCATAAAGAAAGCTTGTGACACAACTAGTATTAAAATCCAAAGCATTTGTACCCCAGTGAGTTTCTGAGTGGATATTTCAGAACTGAGTGCAAGTTCAGATGCTCTGTCCATGCACGTCTGAAAATGCAGCGGTTCTGTGGTTATGAAGTGCCCTTGCTGTTCTCTGTGTTATCAGTGGTTTGCTTTATTGGTGTTGTGCTAGCATTGTAAAGTGTGTGTATGTGTACAGGGAGGTGTGTCTATGTGTGCATAATGTTTTTTAAAGAAGAATTTGTAGAGATTTTCACTAATGAACGTTTTCCAGATACATAATAGTTCTACAGCCAAAGTTCTGTTGCTGTGGTTCTGTTAAGGTGCACTGGAATAAGTCATAAATGAATATCCATGGTGCCATTGGAAAGCCACTCAGCTGTTAAGAGGAGAGGTCACAGGCAGAATCTTGTGTGTGTTGTGATGATAGAATGAGATGTAGAGATTTGGTGTTTTGTGTGAAGTTATACTCTGCCTACATTCTTTTTGTTGACCCATATTCTAGAATTCCTGCGCTGACTCATTTCCCTACTAGGGATTTTCTGGGTATGAACTAGCTGTAATTCAACATACAAGAGGGCAAGGTGAATATTCTTGGCAGTAGTAATGCTTTAGAGAAGTCTAGAAAGAGACTAATGTAAAGATACAATTACTGTGCACTGAGGTTTACATTATTTCTATTGGAATAACTTCCTCTAGGTAGATCTTTGTTCTTGAAATGGGTAAGTAAAAGCACAGACGGCAGGTCTGTTCGGGTTGGTAAGGATCTTATGGCAGCCTTTTCCAACATGAGTCCTGCAGTGGATGTGTAGGCGTTTGTCAGAAGTCCTTTCCAGAAGGTTAGGCCGCTGATGGAGGTGACTGTTGTTAGTGTCGTTGTTTGGTTTGTTTTTGGCTTTTCTTCTCAGTGGCATGACCCATGAGAAGTTTACATCTGAAGTCTCCAAGTCCTTGGCTGTTATTTTGGTGGTGTACTGAATGCTTGTCAGGTACCAAGCAGCTTTCAGAGTAAAATGGGACATCCCAGTGCGATCGGTTTTGCAGCTGAATTGCCCAAGTCCCTTAGTGATGTTCCCTTATATTCCAGCTACAGCACCCTGGAAAGCTGTTGGTATCGGATAAACGCATCAGATACCATTGTTTTGACATCCAGGCTGCGTGTAGTTTTATATTGTAATTGCAATTAAATCTGTAATTTCTGGTATGCCATCCTTGAGGTAGGCTGATAATCATACTACTGTAGGCTTCTTCCTGAGCTTTTGTTCGACGTTTCTCATTCGGATGATTTAGAACAACACACTTCATCCTGCTTTCTGTGGAGCGGAACTCCAGTCTTGGTTGGAGCCTTTGAAAAAAACATGACAAACTGCTGTCTGTCAGGGTGGTGTGGAGAGTTCCTGTGTATGGCTGCTTAACTAACGCTTGTGCAAAACCTAAAGCATGTGTCACTTCCTTTAAACGCTCCTTTCTGGATTGTGAATTTTCAAATGATGCTTTAAGGGAAGCAAACCTAATTTGTATTGAAAATATTTATTTTCAAGGACAAAGCAGAAATTCTAAAAGACAGTCATAGCTTTTCAAAGACATTGCCGGGATTGTTTGCACCGTGAGCTCCTACCGCAGGCCGCGATGTGTGTTGTGAGGATAGAAGGCATGTTTTTGTATTTCTTGAGTTAGTCTCTGTTTTCCAGTAGGTTGTTGATAGATGATGTGGGAATTCTTTAGCTCTGCACGCTGCACTCCTCAAGATGAGAATATTTTCAGTTTGAGGAACTTAGCAAGTAACTTTCATGGTGGAAAACAGGATTATATGCAATATATAAATCAAAGTAAACGATGTTAATCAGCAAAAGCAGCTTGCTGTAAAGCATGGTTGATCAAAGCATCTCTGCTGGATCTGCATGTGGCTGGTATATTGTAAGATAATGAAGTCAGCGTAGAAAATGGATTTCATTTTATGCACCACAAAAAGAGGCCTTAATGTGGGCCCGTGTAAAGATCTGTACATATCTCTTTCTCTTTCTGCAGTAAACCAGGGATATTTTCCTGAAAGAGCTGTCCAAGGCTGTTCTTCATAATGAGGGCATTTTGTTTTGTCTGAAACAGCCTGAAAACTCAGGGTAAAAATCCATGCATATGAAACTAGCAGCAGTTCTTTGTGTATGTAAATGAAAAAAAAAAGTTACAAGCAGCTTTGATGAGATGGTTAAAGTTAGAAAAATGCACTCATCAGCCATATACTTTCCAAAAAATAAATAAATTACGTGCCAATACAAAGGACCAGCCTATATAGGTGCTTTTATTCTATTCAAATTGAATAGTTTTTTTTTTTTCCCTGTGCACACTCAAACTGTTAGTAATGCAGTTTCTGTCTCTTACAATTCCCTTTGTCAGCTGTCCCCATTAATACTGCTAAATACATTCTGGGGTCAGCATGCTGTCAGTTAGCTTGACTGTGTTGAGAAAAAATACTGCAAACTTGTAGAATTATATAAAAGCTGAATTTTTTTCTGCAATAATATGTCAGAGCTTGCTTTTGTTTGAATGGAGCATTATGGAAATTGTTTAGATAGGATGAAGAGGAAAACTCAATTTGTTTTCCGTTTCATTGTAATTTTTATTAACAAGTCCTTGTTTGAACTTTATGTTGAAACCAAAATGGAACATTTAGCATGAAAGCAGTGAGGAAGCTTACAAATGACAGTGAAAGGAATGGGATGTCTCAACACCTATGTTTATTTGCTTTTGTAGTTTTTTCATGTGAGCAGTTAAATATTTGTATATGCTGCAATCACAGTGGCTTTTGGGGGGAATTGTGGGTTAGTCACACTTTTTTACTAGTTACTGCTGTTCAAAGGAGCAATTTCAGACCACTTAGGCATCAGTTGATCCTTCTGAAAAGCTTTCTCCTGACTTTAGTTTGTCATCTTTTATTTGAAAAAACAGACGTGCTGGTTATAAATTTCTAGCTTAAACTACAACCTAAGGTAAATGTGCAAAAAAAATAAAAAAAATCCAATGCATTCAAAGATCTTTTAAGCAAACCCAACTATTTACTAGACAAAATGTACAGAAATCAGTGTTGTCTTGGTGCACGTTCGGCGTAGCTCTGTGGCTGGGGAGATCTCCCTTCAGATGATCCTGCTGGCATTTGTTGTGAAGCTTCTCTTCCTGCAAGCCATTAGCAATTAACTGTGGTGTCTTACATTTCAACACCAGAGACATAAGGACATGAAAGTCCACTGGGAATTTTCAATTAGAGAATTTTTCTCTTTCCCTCCATCTTTTTTATTTTTTCCCTAGAGTCCCCAGATGGAAAATCTGGAAGTTAGTGGAAAGTTTAGTTCAGCAGTGTAGGCTTCTATGGGAGTATTTCATCACAGAATGAACAGTGGCACAATTCTTAGTGTGTATTTAAATTGATTACTTACAGTGCTTGCCATTCAAACATATTTTTTCAAATGTACCTTTCTGACTTGTATATGAAGCAGAAAAAAGCCTGTTATTAGGCACATTCAGCTCGTTGTAAGGGGCATGTACCTAATTTGCTTCATGCACTAGAATTAATTGTCCTTTGTCGAGCTTGAATAACTATTTAAAAATTCAAGACTGGCTGTTAATGTAGTCAATACATGACTGGCATGTTGAAATATGTTCAGTACCTGAGGAGTTGGGGTTTTTTGCCATGTATTTAACTAAAATATTGCTTGTTTACCTCTGTACCAATATCTCCCTCTGTAAGGCTAGATTTCCTTGTAACACTTGCATAAGCTGATCTTTATATTGCAATGAAGACAAGAATTAGTAGAGAAGCAAACCCTGCTTGCAGACAGGAGAATGAACAGATTATTCACCTTCCAAAAAATGGTGGGGTTTTTTGAGCCAGTTGTTATTGGCATTGGTTTGAGTTGTAGTCTGGTGTTAGAAATTATGAAAGAATCCAGAAGCAGGATGAATTTGTGAGTTGGGCAGCTCTGAGTTAAGGCTTCAGTACGGTAATTATTGCTGTTGATGAAGTGTTAACCTGGGAAATTATGTGCTTAAGAGTATGAAGCTGCAGTGTATCCAGCAATAACGGTAACTGAAGGTAACTCCATATTCTCCTGGAATGTTCTTGGTGATGAAATACAGAAAACTCCCAGAAATTTCAGAATTTTTGACTTCTGTGCCAAAGAAATATCCTGTTAAGGAAAGACATTTCATCGAATGAGGCATATGGGCTTAAATCCTCTTCAGAGCTACCTGCATAAGTGAGATGTACGTACAGAATAAATAACAGTAGCACAGATGAGTGTATGTATGCTAGTTTCAGCATAGCTAGTGCAAATAGAAACCACAGTGCAGTAGCAGGGTTGGAAATTGGAAGGTGGAGTGCACACCACGGTTTTGGTGGGCCCATGTTGTAAACGTGCTGAGTTCTGCTCAGCTGCAGCCTGGCCAGAGATCAGAGCAGCGTGTGCACTTCCCTGTGCTGTAAGACATTTCACTGTCTCTGTGTGTGTTCCGTGGCTCCTTTTATCCAGGTCTGCCACAGGTCCTGTGCAGTGGCTTCGTTGGGAGGAAGGGAGACTGGTAACTTTCACTCAGTAATAATAATTAAGTAAAAAAAGAAATAAAATTGTGACCTATTCTAAAACACGGTAATACTAGAAATGCAGGGAAAGGAAGAAACTGTAGTCTGGATTCATCCAAAAACTCTGAAATGCACTCTGTTTGTTCTGAGAGCTCAGCTGTATGTCCTTTATGTTCCATTAAGAACTCTGTAAAATAAATTAGCTAGTACTTTTTTACATGTTTCTATAAATTCTTGTGTATACAATGAAGTTGACTTTAAGTAGAGTATTTTCATCCACGATGTACTTGTGAAACAGTGACCTTGAACAGAGGAGGAATTTAAAATGAACAGAAAAAGTTTCTGTGCTGAATTATTGTTTACTGTTATTTCTGTACTGCTTTTAGATAGTTCCATAACGAGTAGCAAAATGTATTTATCCCCACGAGAACTTTGAATTAAATTCATAAATACTAACAGAATTTTCGGCTAAGTGCTTGCCATGAGATTTCAGTCTGGCACTCCATATGTTGACCGTTTCGAAATCTTGAGAGGCTTTGAGTAAGGCGATATACTTTGCTCATTTGATTATTTTAAAAATATTTTTGCCTTGATTCTTTGACAATAAGGTAATTCTTGCAGTTCTGAAACTTGCCCTTGGAGTCTTTTTGTTTACTTATTTGAAGAATGCTGCAGGAAAGGTGGCATTGACCTCCTGGCAGTTGATGGACAGCAAAGACTAAAAGCTTTCACTTGTAACAAACCATTGGAACAGATTTCCTGCATTTCTAAGGTAGATGCCACTAGTGCAAGCAATTTTGTCATAAAAAAGTCCAGCATTTGGGTCTGTCTTCTGAATTTCCAGAACTGCTGAAGATTGTGATTGGTATAGTTTTACGCAAATTTGCACTTTATCAAAAAACAATTTGACTACTGTGCAAATGGCTCATATTAAAATAATTATAACTGTGGATATGAAAGTAACGGATCTGAAAGTTCCCACCAAATTTTTATGGAAATGTTTCTATGAGAAATCCTGGGATTTCAGCAGAATTCTTACAGGAGATACTGGAAGGAAGAGGGGAGGGTAGCACTGACCATTCAAATGGGAATCAGGATGTGTTCTTATCAGTTCCTGAAGCAGACACTGACATGCTGGAAGTTCAGTCCTCTGAAAATGAAAATTAATCACGACTGAAATGCATCTCTGCTTAGAGAAAATCCCTCTTCTGGGCAGAAGTCAGCACCATGACTCAGCTGCTGCTCTTTTCTGATAAAATGCATGTGGGTGGTTGTGCTGCAGCACTCTCTGTAGCCTTCCCTTCTGCTGGTGCCTACAGACATTTTTCGTACACCCACGCATGTTCTCTGGTTCCATACAGCAGATTAATAGTTGCTTTCTGACAGGTGGAAGATGTACGTAGCTGCTTCTTTTCTGTATGTGTACAAGGGGTGTGCGTCTATTGTTTTAAAGGAAGCACATCTCTAGAGTAAAATGGATTTAGAAATGTGGGGAAATGTTTAAATAAAATGGATAAACCTTAAATGCTAACACTGGGACATCTCTATCCTCTAGCACTAGGAATTTATCATATTTCCAGGGTGAATTGTGTCTGTGTTCTCAGCAGAGATATTTTGGTTTTTAGTTGGAAGAAATCACTAGAACAAAAGCTGCACAAATTTTTAATGCCAAAATATCTTACAGCATCTTAAAAAGCCGCTAGATGCTTCCCTGTTTTTTCCAGCCAAAGGTGCTGGACAACTGTCAGAATCTTCAGCAGGTGATAGCAGAGAATTTTGAAAGATGAGGATTGCTGGTGTTTTTTGGAAGATTGGGTGTATTTTTTGGAAGACAAGTTACAGTGCACTGACATTGCTGTGTCATTCCAAAGGAAATGAAAAGGAACAATGAGGATTGCTTGTATGGCACAGTATGGCAGCTATTAGTTCCTGTTTCATTGATTCCTGGTTGTCTTTTCTAAAATTGAATAGTAATTCAGAATTATATTACAGTCCATATATAGACAGGGTGACCAAAATTATTTACTGATTGCTTACTGACTTTCATAACACTGCTTAGAAAGCAATTTTTTTGTCAGTATGAACACTTTATTGGGTAGCATTGACCATTGTGGATGAAAATTTTAAACAAAATGACACTGAACAAATATTGATCCTTTAGCCAGGATCAATACAAACTCTGGAAAAGTGCTGTACAGCCCAAGTCCCATTGGTCAGTTTTATTTCTCTGCAGCATTTCAGACAGCTGCAGCAGCTTTTCCTAATGCTCCCTCTGAAGTTGGATCCACGCTTAGTAGATTTCACTCAGACTTTTCTTGACTTAAAAATTGTTTACTACTTGGACAGGTTTTTTTAATTCTTAAAACTTCATTGAATTCCAGTGAACCGAGTGATTATACTGGTTTGAAAGCACCGTGGTGTTATTTACACAAATAATGTTTTTGTAGATATCAGGCGTGTAGCAAAGAACTTCGTTTTCAAGAATATGCTGATCTTGTGGGCTTTATGGAAGAAAAAAGATCGTGTCATTTGGCAAGATGTTTTGGGAAGCCTAGAATGAGATCCTGGAAGACTTAGAGGCTCACAGCTTTCATTTGTTTTCTTCACAAGTGTTTAATGTTATTTAACAGATTATTACAGGTTTATATATATATCTTTGTTTCCTTGACAAAACAAGCCCTTTTTTTCATGCTTCACATACTTTCCTAATTTAATTAATCAGTTGGATCTGAGATGATTGTAAAATAGTTCTGCTGGGTTCATTGCTCTTAGAACATCTTTTCTTGCTGTAAGATGTCAAACTATGAAAGAATTGGCCGGCATAAATTGACCAGATAAATTTCCTTTTGGAAGTTATTCAGGTGGTTCTGCTGATTGGTTAGGTGATGCTTTTTGTTTCTAAATCAAAATCCAGTGGCAGTAGACAGGTGTTTTTAGAGAATGTTTTTTACAGCCATAAATAGTGTTTTAGATATAGTTCTCACCAGTAGCAATGACAACGTTAAAGTAAAGTATCGAGGAATTCCTGTTTATTTACTGATTGGAAATCTTGGAGACATGAAGTTCTTGTCCTCTTTCAATTTTTGAAGCATGTCTTGTAGTTTCACTGTTGTATTTTCTTTAGATGTTCTTCAGATTTGGTTATTTCATGGATTTTTACTTCTCCAAATCATGTCCAGTTTTTTTGTCTGGGCTTGTGCTTTTTGGCAAGATTATCTTCCTGAGTAACAGAGTTTTTTCCTGAAAATGTTCCAAATGCAGATTTTAAATTTCAGGATTTGGTTTAATGGTTTCGAAACCGAGCAGTGAGAGAAGTTTTGCATGGTGTAGTATCCATTAGATTGCATCTGATAACAGTATTTCAAAGCCTATTCTGGTATTGTAAGGATGTAGTTGAACTATTTTATGAGTATTCTTGTTATTGGCAAGAATTTTGGTAAGTCCCTTAAATCCTCAGCTGAATTGAATATCTTTAAAAAACATGATGTGTTATTTACATTTTAAATTGTCAGTGATGTGGAGCTATTTGATCTGCTCAGCTCATTTGCATTGATACAAGTGACAGTGAAGTGTTTTGTTTTTTTTTTCTTAATTTTAACCAGAATCAGAAGAGTCAAAGACAATTACTTTGGGAAATATCGAGGATGTAAGCTTTACTTCACATTCTGTTTGTTCATGAATTTTGCTGAAATCCTTGGAAATTTCTGCAGTTCAAGTGAACGAGTTTAGCCAATGTTTTGTTATTTTATTGAAATTGATGTTTTGCAAGTTAAGTCTTTCAGAGTAATGTTAGAACATATCTAACCGTACCAGATAGTGACCTCAGGAGCATTCTTAAATCTTGAGGAAGGAGTATTCATCTATAAGTGAGACAAATTCTCATGGAGTGGTGGAAATCTCTTTGAGAACGGCCCACTGCATCTCCATTAAAGAATAACAGTGATCAAAAGACCAAAACCAGAATAGATGAGGACTTTTTCTGAAGGTATATTTTATCATAATTGTGGGGGTTTGTTTTGTCTTGCTCTTTAGTAGTAGATATACAGCGGGGTACTGCTTGCTCTTGTGTACGCAGCTAATCCCAGCTGGGCAGCAGAGGTTGCATTATGGAGACATGGAGACTCATTTTGCTGTGGGAGCTCATTTCTGAGAAGCTCTGTGTAGAGAAGCAGTTTGTACAAGAGAATGCGTGCGTCTTCCAGTACTTCAAGGCTGGAAAGGTGTTACTAGCAAACGACTCCTTCATGAAGACAGGCTGAAAATTAAATTTTCATCTTGTAGCTTTGTTCCAAAGCCTTCCAACTATCAATAACCATTCATTTTAACGGAATTGTTTGCAGAATATATCTCAAATTTTATCTTTAAAGTAAAAGCTTGCAGTTATGTTTGCATTGAAATGGATTTAGAGTCAATAGAAAGGTTTCTCTTTAAGCCATTTTCAAACAGCATTCATGGCAATAGATTAATGGACAGAAAATAAGTTTTTTGAATACTAAGCATTAATGAGAGGCACTAAAATGCTGTCAATTTAATATTTTTTCTGCTATTTATACCTTACACAACATAGAAAATGTTACTCCAGACTCTGAAGACAGTATCCTCACTCTGGGTATACCTTTCCCAATGCTGACTGTGTCTTGGTTTGTCTGAATAACTCACACTCCCTTCAGGCTCTGTCAAAGCCAACATAAAGGTTATCTAAAATAAGCAGATGATAAATAAGCATTGACCTACATAACACATGCACGGCTCTCACCAGCCTCGCAGTCAGTTTGTTTAGGACTTACTGTCTGGATCAAATCCTAACTTGTCTGCTTCTACTGACATCCTTCATTCTAAGTTGCTTTTTACAGTATTAAAGGCATGAAAGAAAAGGTTGCTCAATATGTAATTGAAATTATTAAGTAAAAGACAGTGTAAAAAGAAGAAATACCCCCTATATTGTTTTCTAGTCTAAAAATCAGACAACAGTTTCTTCTGATAGAATGATGTTATTCCAGAGTAGGTGTGCGAAGAGAGTGAGGAGACAAAATTCCATCCACTCTGAAACAAGTTATGATTTCTTTTCCTTTGTAGTAGGAACGTACAAATTTGAGTATTTCCTTTAATCCAGTATTTTTCCATATGTAAGCGTACGTGAAGATGCTTCAAATGCTACTGACAGCTGTCACAAAGGCTCTCAATGCATGGAAGGACGAATGGCTGGGAAAAGAAGACTGATCTGATACTGAGTTAAAAAATAACATTTAGCTTGATCTGCTTTATGGTTTGGTGACGTGATGTTGTTCAAGCGAGGCTCTGCATAGGTACAGAAGTCATCCTCAGGGCTTCTTGTGCGTTGATGTCTTACTGTGATCGTGTGCACTCTGTGGAGGGGGGGTACCACAATTCATGGACTGTTTAATGGTTCTTCTGGTGGCAAACCTGAGAAGTGTAATACATTCCCAAACACTAGCAGTAGCCATGAAACCATAACGAACTGTTACTTTACGAAATAGTTGTGTTCAAGAAAGAAGAACAACTCCTCTTATTTCCCGGGCTGTAGTAAGCTAGCTTGTTTCTGCATTAGCCAGCACAGAATTTCGTTAGCTATTTTTTCAGAAGACATTTTTTGACAGCAAACTTTGCTTGCAGTGCCAGAAGGCTGCTCTTGCCATCCTTCATTGCTTGTTCTCCTAATTAAAGTCAGCTTTTGATTGATAATGTATTTAATAATATCCAGGATGCTCAAAGACAGGTTTCGATGAGATGAGCAGGGTGTGATTGTTTGCAAAATTGCTTATCTAATTAAATGACACCACATTTAGTTGTAAATAACATTCTTTTCTGCCTCTATTTACTCTGTGTCTTATAGTACCTTAGAGGAGAAATACATAGTTAGAACAAAACAATATTTTTTCATGAAAAAATTGGAGGAAGGTACACAAAAGTTAAAACTTTTTTTGCAGCAATTCAAGAAGCAAATCTCACTGAAAATTACATAGATGGAATTTATGCTAGATAATGTATTATGTAAAAAGCATAATACAAATACTCTATGTATCTATGCTTTGTTTTATATTTATTTATACAAATAGATAATGAGCTTTACAGTATGGCCGTCCATACAGGTCCTCAGATTGCAAAGATCAGGTGGCTTCCATTAATCACAAAAATGTGTTTTTTTACTATTGGTTCTGCACTTGATAGAATCATAAAATAATATATATTTTCCTTAAAGATAGAGAAGAATATTTCAGGCAATAATCACAAAATGAGAGAGAAGAAATGTTGAGTTCAATCACTCAAATTCCTCCAGAAAGAAAAGTGAGAGGTGACCAATGCCAAAGCACTTTGTAGTTGAAGAGAGAGTTTTCATGTGCAGGTCGCAGGCTGAGCATCGAGGGAGAGGGCACGGCTGAAGTCTTTTTTCTTCACCGTTTGAAAAGAAAATTTGTTTTGGCTGTAAATATTGTTTGGAAAGATAATTTCTTGCTGTCGGCCTCAAAATGATAAAGAATTGAGAGCATTTATGAAAGAGAAGTTGCTTTTTGATTGGAGGTCTTGTAACATTTGATCTATTATTTTGTTGTTGATAAATTATATTGGTTTATATAAGGAAGACAATTGTGAAGGAGGACGAAGCTGGAATCACAGAATTGCAGGGGCTGGAAGGGAATACTTTGCTTCCAGCAATGTGGTCAAGGGTTTAGGACATTGTTACTCTTCAACAAGATATTTAGGAGCTTAATTCTATGTTAAGATGCACTTGGATAACCATGTGAGGCCAAATCAAGGCTATGGGGAAATTTGGCATGAGCCACCACTATAATTCTTATAAATATTCATTCTTATTTGCAAGGTTTACATTTTGTAGGGTTTTTTTAATCATCTTTGGATATTTCATTCCATTTTTTCATGTCCTCATATTTTTATCTCCTTTTAGTAATGCTGTAATATAGGGTTTGACTAAAAACTTATTAATGTTTAAATGGCTAAATGACAGGAGAAGGTCTTTTGCATTTAGAGAAACTAAAACAGTTCACTGTGGCTATAAAGAAAGAATTCTGCATGATTTCTAGTATTTTTATCCAGATCCTTGCCTAAGTTCCCAATAAAAGGAAATAAAAATGCGTTGTCATTTTAATGATGTGAGTGTTTTAGGCTGAGGTTCTTCCTTTCCTCTGTTCTGCTTGCTAAGTATGATTGCCTAGCTGTGTGTGTTCTGTGTGGAAGTATTTCCTCACTAGCACACCATTTCTGTGCATTTCTGTTGGCAAGATTTGTGAACGTGCTTTTTGTGAAACAAACAAACAATTACAAACTGTTGTGGTTTTTCTGTTTAGGTTTTTTTTTTTTTTTAGACAAGCGACAGGATAGCTCTGAATTCTGAAATTCTGCAAGCACTCTGTGATTAATAACAAATGAACAATGTTGGTGATAGGAGAGTTTCTGTGAGAACCTGACTTCCCTAATTTGCCTTTACGGGAAATATATGGAAAGCTGTCTGTTTTTTCAAGTGATGGGACTTTATCAGGTCTAATTTGCCATGTATGTCATCTTCAATTGATTAGATTTCAGTTCACAAAGCAATCTGTGCACTATCTAGGAACCTTAATATTCCAAACTGACTGGAAGTAGATCTCCAATCCAGCAATGTGTTATTAGTCATTTACTTATCTACTTAATCATCTATTTATTATTTAATACTCCAGTTCTCTAAACAAATGGAAAGTCTGCTCTCCTTGCTAAATGTGGGACTACAATAATTTTCCTTACAGTGCTTGGCAAAACAGTTCTAGGTTTCCAATAGGTTTAGGATTAAGCAGCATTAATTTAGTTACATCATATTTACAAAAAGGTGCCTGTCTGAGCATCCTACCTGAGGATGATTAGGGGTGTTGAGTTAGAATTAGGCTGATGTTGGTTAACCCCTGTTGCCCTGCTACTGAAGCCAGGAGTTGACTGGGGGTGTTTTGGAGAGTGTGACTTGGTGCATGAGCAGTTCTCATCTTTGCTGTTCTCATAGGGGTACGTGCAGTCCTGTCTGTACTTTGTTGTCGTTGCTGTGTTTCCAGACATACTGCCACATCGCTCCTGTGTCAGAAGTCGTAGGAAGTTTAACACATTGCCTGGCTCTCCGTGAGGTCTGTAATTTAGGAAAGTGTACGATTTTACATATCCCTACAAAAGAGAAGGAGGGACCTAAGAAGAGCCTGGCTTCTGATCCACTATCTTTCCCTCTCCCCATTTTCTCTAATTAATGGCTGTGACATTCAAGGAGTCACTTTAATAATGTGAGCAGTGGTTGGAAGTGAGGTGCTCTGTCAGTGATTGCACTTGATGACAGCCTTGGATGAAACAATAATGAATCTCCAGCTATCACAGTTATGTCAACGCTGGTAAGTCTTCTTTCTTTCCTACAGGGGCTATACTTTGCTTTACTACAACATTACTGCCCTACTGCAGTTTTGCTTTTTGTTGGATTTTAGGTGGCACAGATGCATCTTTTTCTTTTCTTTTTTTTTTTTTTTACTATTTTCCCTTACTTTCCTACTAACGTGACAAAATACAGCATGGACAGCAGACTTTCGTACTGTCATATAAAGATGAATTCTGTGTGATGCAAAATAGAATTCAGGCAATTATAAACTGCAAAAACTTATGGTTCTATGCATTATTGTAAGATGGTAGAAATTACTCATCCCTGAAGAATTAGTTGTGTATAGCCTGTATGTATGTGATAGCCTGTGTCATGACTTCTTGTGTAGCAAAGCGTTGTGATACTGATGCAATTTGACTTGGATAACTACTTTTGTCACAACACTTTTCAGATGTCTCTTATTGGTAAACTATGAGGAAGTTTAGGTTTGAAAATCAGGAAATTCAAAAGTTTTAGCAAATATACAAGAATAAGAATGTTATGTCTTAAGTGATTACAAATGATCCATCGATTCCTCTACTAGTCCTGATTCTGAAATAAAGTACAGATCATTTTCATGTGGATAACCACATGTATATCATGTACTTGATGTGTGTTATTTGTGTACTTAGATGCTTTAGTGTATGTCCCACAGTTTTGAAAGCAACTTAAGCGACACGAAGTTGAAGCTATACCAACCTTACCCACAATCAACTGATGTTGATTTTAAGCATCATTTACTCGATTCTTTAGGCTCTGGGAAGCATCAAGGGTAAAAATTTAGCATTCAGCATTCCATGTCAGCAATCTCTGCTGCAGGAGAGGCTTAAACCTCTCCAGCTGAGGGTTTTCAAAATTACAAGACAACACTACAACTATGCTGCTGTAATTTCCACATTTGTAGATATAAATGTTTTTGGAATTTGTATTCAGGTACAAATATGTAAAGCATTGTAGAACATGCTGTGAAAGGAAAATGTGAGAGAGCTTTGGTTTTCTACCGCTGTGCTTTTCATCCTTTATTGCTATGTACTGGGAGTCCTCTGCAGTACAACTATGAACTCTGTTTAGTAACAGAGGACAGCAAGAGGGAAGCAGAAGAAAAAAGGCTTGTGAAAGTTGGTGTTACTGGTGGGGAGAGAAAGAGGAAAAAGGGACATACAGGACTCAGAGAAAACAACTGCTATGGCAATGGGGGGCTGATTTTTTCAAGTGAGGAATGGTTTTATGTTTATTAATTGAAGGCTTTTTGCAAAGATTTTTTTTCACCAGAGTATTTATAATGTTCTGGCTAGCTTCATAAACTTTTTAAATTTGTAGATTGGCTCTTAAATTCCTCAGAGGTGTTGAATGTTCTTATGCCAATGGTTTTGCAGCAGTTCTGGTAGCAGCCTGCTAGGTTTACTCAGTGTGCCTATTGCTGAAGGAGGAGAGGATGTCCTTTCTGACCTCATTCGTAAGTATGAGCTCTAAATTGCAGTGCTGAGAGTCAGGTGAAATGCATAACGTCTTCCTCTTCCTTGAAATTCATAAGGGACATAGAATGTGAAATTAATGCCATAGATTAATGTTTGGATTGCTTTTATGTTATACAATATTTCAGTAGTATCTGCTGTTGATACAGGCTGTTATAGACAGCAGCCTCTTCTGTTCTCTGCTGTGTTCATCATCCTTAGTCTTATCTTGGTGTGCTTATCCCAGGCTTATCTTGTAGTGCAGGAGATGTGCTATATTTGTCTGTTTTTTCTTTTTTTTTATTATCATGTTTGAACATAAACATTGTTTTCTTGCATAGTTTACCTATATATAAAGTTTAAACTAGTTTCAGTGTTAACTTCATTGATAGTATGGAGAAGCTGTAAATTGCTGGTCATATCAAAATACGTGGTCTCAACTCCAATATCCTGGTGTTTTCTAACCTAAATCAGCATGATATGTGGTGGTACTGGAGTGTGTATGATGCTGGTGTGTTAGGTAAAACAAAGATTCTAGACAAATTCAGTTTATTAGTCTATCCACCAATCATACACACTTGTACTTTTCTCAAGATACATTAAAGTTGCAGTGAACAAAGAATTTTTTTTAGTATGCACTGTTCACCTGTTTAGACAAACATAAATGAGTAAGCAGCAGGCCTGCTAATAAACTTGGATGGTTCAAGCAGAAGCTCTTTTATGTTACAGAACCTGTATGCATGCATAAATAGAAAAGCAGGAACCCAGTGTTTGCATGATGATTTTAATGTGTCAGAGGGTTGTGGAGGCAGAACTTAGAACGCTGGCGGTTGGATCTGCCATTGGGAAATGGGAAGGAAGGATCTGCCCAGCTAGAGCCAAGACGGGCTGTACCAGTGACAAAGGGCTTGTCATAAAAATACAGGAAAAGGAACGCAGGAAAGATGTGGAAATTATTTCCTTACTTACTTAAGAAAGTGCAGGTTATACCTTCCAGTCTGTGGGAGATCACTGAAATGGATGGCATACAGTCACTTCTGTTTACAATTCCATTAACAAGAGCATCAAATCCCCCATAGCAGATACTGTCCACCACTTTAAAGCATTTTTTGTCTCCTGCACAGACAAATTGCTTATTCAGTTGCTGCTTTCTGAGTGGAATGGGAATGGAGCTTTCTCAGATACATAGGAAATTATATTTAGAGGAGGAGGATTTGCTGAGGAGAAGCTACATATATTTCCACTTCCCCGAGCTGAAAAATGGCAATAGGAATGTGTGCTATGCTCTCAGCAGAATTCCTTGAAATAGCTGTGTGTGAAAGAAGAAATTTAGAGAAATGGTATGGAAAATGCTTTTCCTCTTTTTGAAGAGAAAGTATTTATTTTATACATTGAATTATAAAAATCATTATTGAGGATATGGCTCCAGCATGTAGTTGTAACTGAAAAATACAAAATGTTCCATTATGATTATCTGTGTAAGCTAGTTGTTCCAATTAAAGTGGTTAAAATAAGACCACACTTGTGTCAGAATGGTCTGATAGTGACAGGACACCTAGAGCTGTGTTTAACACTATGGAAAGGGGTCTGCTCACACTCAGGCACTTGATTCCCTCTATAGAACAACTTCGAAACTGATATATTTGTTGAAGTATGTCTAAAAATTTCGATGTGTGATTAGTGCAAAAATTCACGTAATGAGATAGTTCTCGTATTTCTGAGAGTTGAACCTGAGAACTGGAGGGGAAGCCATTCAGTTCCACCATGGCATTTAGTTATTGCAGTATTGGTGATGGGTTTTGTGTAATTCTGAAAGACGATGAGAAATGCTGTTTTGTAAAAGCTTGAGGGGAAAGGGAGTAAGAGCACAATTTCAGTTCACTACTGGAATTCACTCACTCATCTGTTGGTAGAGCAGGAGACATTGTCTGAGTCTTGAGATGGTTAAGTTCCATGCCATCGCAAAAGATCTTGTAAATGAGGAGTTAATGCACAGCCAGAGTTCAAGGTGAAGAAGGATCCACCTTGAGTGGCAGGCAGAATTTTGGCAAAGAAATTTCCAGCATCTGTGAGATCCAATTACTTTGTTATAACAGGTGCATGATAGAAGGGAGGCTGTTGTGGGAGTTGGGTTTTGTTTTGTTTTTCCCTTTATAAAAGAAAAAAAGGGCAACGAAGGCATCTAACAATTGCTTTGCTCAAAATGGATCTTGCTGTCTGGGTGCTTTTAGAAAGTCCTAACTGTCAAACAATAACCATACGTTGTACACACATGGATTTCCCAAGTGTGCATGTACAGGTGACATTTAAATTAGTTCGTCATACAAAATACTGTGTCTTCTGACATGCAGATTGTGTCTGAGCTGGAAGAGGTAACAGGCTGACTCATGCCTTATCTGCATAATCTTTCAGTCAGACAGAATGCTGGTACTGAGCTGTTTAATGTTTGGGGAAAAAAAAAAAGCAAATGGAAGGCAAACGGAAAGATAAGGGCTGGAGGAGAACTGATCTGTAAACTCAGTTTTACAGATCGCCTAAAGGCTTCATGTAAGCTGTGTACAGAAATTAAAATTGGAATCATACACTTCCAACACGTGAAATGATTTGCAAAGCACTGTTCTCGCTTTCCACCTGGTGGAAAATTTCAGCTCCTGAGTTTCTCAGTTCTGGTGACAGGATAAACATTACTTATATAGGTGGTGGGGGCACAGCACGACAGGTGTGCTTTGATAATTGAATAGATGTTGTTTTCCTAAGACCACATGGCAGAAAATGCAGGCTTATGCAGATATCGCTTTTCTTTTTATAAAGTGATGGACTCAAATTTGCAAATGTCAAGACTCAGCCTTTCAGAAATGCTTTTGGAAGTCCCTTGTTTCATCGGCTGTCTGTCTGGAGCAGCAATCGGTTGTTCAGGGCTGTCTGAAAGCTGGCACCTTGGTGTGGCATGGCAGCAAAAAACAGCCTCAGCTCCCCAGCAGCTCTTTCATCCATGTCTGAAGCATGCTTGAATAGAAGGCAACATTATGAATAAGCATTAGAAATACCTATGTTTACTTACAACATCCAAATAAAACAGTAACCCTTGAGTACAAAGGATGATTGCATTGCATTGTAACTCAAGTTAGAGGATCAGGTTAAAAATCAGCTTTTTGTGTGGTGCTTGTACCTTTTTTTTAAGGATACATTTGTAGAATTCAGTGACATTATCTAGATGTGATGTAGGAAGATAAATGATAACTTTCAGTAAGTGCCTTTCCTGGATTCCATAGCACAATTTATTCCACGGGCTGGAAATCTAGTTCCAGTAATGCCTGCTGCAGGTACCTCCAATGTAGGAAGGACAATTTGATGTTTTATTTTCTATGACTTATGACTTTGCTTACAGTAGCTAACCCAATAACGATCTATTTATTTATTTCAATTGAGAATGTGTAATTGGGTCAGCTGTAATTTCCATGTGTTCTCAGGGGAACTTGCAAGACAATTTCCCACCCACTGTGGGGAGGCTCAGGTCCTACATCAGCAGAGCATTGACACCACATGGGTGGATGTTTTTGCTTTTGGCCACAACAAAACAATACCAGTAAGTGAGAAGAGGGTATGAGCTGTTCCAGCTTCCAGTAATTTCTGTCTCTGTGTTCCTCAAGCAGCTCAGAAACATAAATAAAAGAGCCTACTAATGCTAGCTGTAAATCTGGCAATTCTGTGAATACTAACTGGCTTTACTGATGTTTCCATGAAAAAGATTATTTCAGAGAATTTTAGGGCTGCACATAATATATTTGCATGTATTTTCCACACACAGCATATGGCAATCACTCAGACTGCAACAGCCAAGCGTTAGGCGCTTATGATACTTGTTTCTAAGTATATCTAAAGTACAGCTTGCTGTTCTGATCAGATTTGTGAAGATCTTCGTGTTGTCAATCCTTAATTTATTATTTAAAATCCTTCCCATTTCAGTTTTGCGGAGTTGAGTCAGTTGCCATCATTTATTATGGCTCCAGTTAGTACTCACACATGAAAAAATAGAAATAAAATGCAAGGAAATCGCCTCGTATCTCTTGTGTAGCTGAGTGAAGCTGTATCACTGAGATGCAGTGGCAAGATGTTTGTTTTAAACCTAGGTGTGTTTATTTTTAGATCTTTAACAATGCTGTGCCCATGTTTATAAATGTGATTTTTTTGATGTGTTATCCTTCATTTGTTTCCAGAACGCTTAAAATAAGTACTTTCAACTTGGAGAGCTGTTTTAACAAATTAATCACTAATTCTTCTGTCGCATTTCTGGAAGCAAAGTAGTGTATAAAACTGAATCTTGCAACCACATTATTAAAACCTTTTGTTAATTTCTGTGGAAGTCTATGGAGTTTAAGAAGTCTGAGTCAACGTTCATCTCCCGACTTCAAAGAGGAATATTCAGTTTGGATTTAAATAGAGCGTGAGTCAGCTCAGCAGCTTTCTGGAATGTGCTTTTTATCCAGGGAGAGCAGTGCTGAAGCTCAGGATATCTCTGAGAATATAGACAGTATGAATTAGTTAACAGCGGGCATATTACTGCCTTGTTAAAGTACATGTGTCTTGAGGGTAATGCAGATCTTCAGCTTCTTGTGGTGAGGTATTGTTGGAATCTTCTTAGGCTTATCTAAAAGCATAAACTGCTGCCCAGTTTGCAGAAAGCCAGTTAGCTAAATAATGAGGGGTCCTGTGCAGGAAGTTTGCAGGCAGCGAGAGAAGGTTATGTGTAGAGGCTGTTCCATGGCAGCAAGCTCAATCTGCTTAGGATAATTCAGTAATTTTTAAAATGTCTCATAGTGTAAATACTGTATCGGTACCAATAAACTAAAACTACGTGAGCATAGTTTATAGATAGATGGGTTTTTAATGTAGCCAGAGATTATTTCTATAGGAATATATTTTATTATTTCTTTTCTATAATGCCTACCACAATGGAGAGTGAACCTTTCTTTGGTTACAGCAACATCACAGACATTCTGACTTAGGATTTTTCTCCCTCTATCCGAGAGAGCTCTTTCTGGCTGTATCAGGGGAATATGCTATTATAGGGAGTCAGAAGATTTATAAAATTTCCTTTGTTACATCACATTGATATAAAGACTTCTGTTTGCCTGGACTTGAACTAATAAAGCTGTTGGCTAAGGAAGGTGCCATCTATTAAAACTAATAAAAAACCAGAGAACCACCCCACCGCTCTGCTTGTAACTGCCTCATCTTCTGTGGATGCTTACAAAAAAGGAGGCAGTTGGAGAGGCACTCGTGCTGGGTGTTACGGGGGGAAGAACCAGCATTTGAGTCACGTAGGTGAGGTCATTGCTTCAGACCATGAGTTGTTGGATTATATTTCTGTAAGTACTGTAATCTGTTGTCCCATAGATCCTCAACAGGTCTTGTGTTAGGTTACGTCAGTAGCTCAACTCCAGACTGCAGGCATTGCTTTCTTAAATAACTTGTTGCAGAGGTCTGATTTCATAGATAAGAGGTTATGGTTAACACAGCTGCTTTTTCTACGAATATGGTTGGAAAGCAAGTGTACCAATACCTTTGACTTATTCTTCATTTCTTTAACAAAAGCATTTCATATTAATATTCTGTGAATTACCATTTTTACCTTTTTCCCAGCTTATTAAAATTGAAATCAATGCCATCTGTAATGAAAAATGTCAACTGTGAACTATCACCATGATAAATAGGATCAATTTAAAGCGCTGCAGTTGTTGTTATTTGCAAATTTTAAGTGACCTGTTTAGAAGCCTTATTAGATAGAAATTTCAGTATTTATTCAGAGCAGTTTTCAGTGGAGGTCTTAATTCTTTTCAATGGATTTCTGAGCCCAGCACGTGCTTAAGAACCTTTGCTGTGATGGTTGAGTGCAGTCAGCTTTAGTTGGGCAGTTAAAATATTTTCTGTTTTCAGTTGGGTCAGTAGAAGGCACTACTCTATTCTGTTCCATTTATTTGCATTTTGGAATGGCTCCTGGTTGAGCCTGTTTACAGGAGCTGTTTCTGCATGATTTCTTCCTGGTGTCACGTAATGTGAAGCTGACTAAAGATTTGTCGCAGGGTGACTTTAATCTGCGACACGGTTCAATATAGCACAGCGGGCTGGCAGCTGTGCTAATTTGTTTAGATTGGGTGATGTTGGGGGTCCCTGTGAAGTTTGTCATCATCATTTTTAATAGAAACTTGCAAATTTTAAGAGGGACTACAAAGACTGCATAGCCTTCCTAGTTCTTCCAGTAGGATGTTGTGTCAGGTGATAAATTAACTTCGTGAGTAGAACAAATCCCATCTGTCAGGGCTCTGTGCTGCAAAGCTACCAAATTCTCACATCATAGCTTAGTATCTGAAGAAATTCTTTATTTTGTGCCGTAATAAAATCTCTGTTAACTATTAGTGGATATATGTTGCAGATACTTTCAGGTTCTAAAAATTGTCAGCTATGGAAGATAGTGAAGAGAGTTCCAAAATACGGATGATATTTATGTCTGTATGTATGTCTTAAAATAATCACCTAAAAGTAACATATTCTGCTAAAATACAAGATCTGAATCATTTTGTACAAAATAATGTATGCTATTTTCTGACTTAAAAGAGAGCATTCATTAGACTCATTGAGCAATAAGTAGTGTTTGGCTTGCTTGCTCTCCAGGAGTCTCAACAGTATAGTCCAACAATTCTGGATCAGCCTCGTGGTAGGCAGAGCACTCCGAGTTTAGATTTAACAAATATGGCTGGCTTACCCAGTGGCAGTTAAAAACATTAATTAAATAAATACATACATAAATAGAGTATGTCTTTGGTGCAGTATAGAAATCCTCAAGCGTTGGCTAAGTGGGAAAGGTACTGTTTTGACACAGAGTTTTGGAGCTGCAGAATGATCTGATGTCTTCAGTTACAAGTTTGGGTTGTTGATGGTCTGTGTATTCCAGGGCATCCTCCTCAAAGCTGCAGGGTTTTATTTTTTTTCATGTCAGCTAATGATAGGCTCGTTTTAAAGAGATGCAGTTGGTAGGTGATGGATCTGTGCAGCTTATCTTTTAATTTAGGACTTCTGCTGGAAAATACACACTTTTTTTTTCTAAATAAATTTCTTACAGAATACTTGCTCAGTTTACTTCAAAAAAATTTATTTCAATAACATGCTCAGTGATAGAAAAGGAATGCTTGGTTTTGGAGATAATGCAGCAGCAGATTTTTACAGGTCAGGCTAATTTCTTTTTGTTAGTGCTAAAAATGGAGTTGGAGTGTTAAAAACAAACTACAAAGCACAGCCAGTTTTCAGATATATTCAGAATGTTCTGTTACAAATGATGTGGCTTGCTAATTGCTTTTAAATTAGGGTATTTGTGCCTGTGATGATTATTGCAAAGCATCATTAGTATCTAACAACTGGAGTAGTGTCCTAATTGGGGTTTGATTTTTTGAGAAGTACTTGAGAACTCGCTGCTGTGGTCTGGCAGTCATACTGGAAACCATCCTTGTCGATGTAGGGAGGATGGCACAGTGATACACAGATATTAAGTACTGGGTGACTACACTGCACAGATGAAGTAGGGTCTGCGTTGAAGGGAATGGTTTAGTCATGTCTAAATCATTCTGTTACCATTTCTGAGACACTGTTTCAGGATTTTTGTTAATTTTTGCTTTTGCATTGGGTTCAGCCTTAATACTATTAAATTTCAAGAAGACAAAAGAGAATACAAAACCAGAAAATGTTACAATCGACAAGGCAGCCTCTTACACAATCTGCAATATTCAAAATGGGGAAAAAAGAAGGATTAGAGAGGGCACGTGTTCTGTTTCTGTACAGCAGAAAACTATTACCACCCCTCAAATACTTTTTCATCACTAGAAAATCAGGAATAGAAAATACATTGATAACTTGTGATAATTGGTTGGGGAGCTGTGTATTTAAAGTGTCCATTTTGTACAAAAAATGCTATGACATCAGTGTGCCTTTAGTAAGCATACTGATAGAGGTGCTAGTGTGTGTGAGTGCATTCAGTAGTGCACGTGCGTCTTTAGTACAGCACGCTTCTCTATGCTGAAGTAATTTTCAGAAATAACCTATATAAAAGAATATAAATATATAAGAACCAGTAGCATAATGCTGCTGTTTTGTTTTTTCTTGTAGCTATAAAAACAGACCATCTAACATTTGGACTGTCTCTATTTAGCAGATTTTGCTAAGGAGTTCCTCCTTTTGCCATACCACGCACCCAGTAACAACTCTGTAATACCACAGTCAGAGCTGGTTCAAAGCTTACCAGAATCAAGCAAGAGTATTAGAATCTCATTCCTGTATTTGAGGCATAATTCATACTTTTCTGTCATGTAGCTTTAGTTGCACCTCTCTTGTGCTTCTCTGCCATCCTTTTCCCTTGTGTTGTCACACGCTTCTGGTGACCGTGCCACCCTGTGTCCCCTGCTGGAAGATGGAAGCCCAGGCAAAGGAGTGCTGCATCTCACCTGCTGAGATAGTGGGCAGCTGGGGAGAAAACAAAAACAAAAGCAAAAACCTAAAAAAACTTTTCTAATTTCCAAAGTATTTAACCGTGGAAGGGAGGAGAGGTTATTTTCTGATTTATGTTTGCCTGGATAGGGAGCTGTGAAATATGGTAATGGCAGCAGATCCTCAGGAAAATCTGCAGCTGGTAGCTGAGGTGGGTCTGTGAGTTTCTGTTGTGTTTTTTATCTGTTGATTACAGGAACAGTTTCTTTCCCTGGGGGTGGAACTGTTTTGAATTTGAACAGAGCAGCTATATGTAATTTTTTACAAGCCATAATATAAATTAGTCAAATCAACACCATGTGTGCAATTGCCTGGCATCTGTTTGTATTTCCATCTCGATGTTATTGGACATAATGCTGCCATTAAGAAAGTTTAGCTTTTAACTTTCCATATTAGATAATACAAATTGGTTTTTTTAGTCTGATAATTTCCATAAGGCAGCACCAAATATTTGGTGGGAATATTTTGGTGGCCTTGTTGCCAGAAGTGAGGTGTATTTTACCCAAGTCCCATCGAGTAGATTACATGAGATACAAACTGAAATGTGGTGCTGACATAATCTGAATGTCACAAACAGGAGAGCAACAGTTGTGAGGTTTGTGGCAGAGGAACGCATTCAAGGTTGGTGTCCCCTGGCTTCTTAGTCCATCCTCTAGTCTAAGAGGGTAGATTGAGACTAGATATAAGGAGGAAATTCTTCCCTGTGAGGGCGGTGGGACACTGGAACAGGTTGCCCAGAGAAGTTGTGGGTGCCCCCTCCCTGGAAGTATTCAAAGCCAGGCTGGATGGGGCTCTGGGCAACCTGGTCTGGTGGGAGGTGTCCTTGCCCATGGCAGGGGGGTTGGAACAAGATGATCTCTGAGGTCCCTTCCAACCTGAACCATTCTATGATTCTATGGTTATTTTAAAGGAGCGTGTGGAAGGTGACTAAGAAAGACATATTCATGCAAATCATCCCTCTGATGAACGCTGTGAAATTTCTAAGTGGCTGGAGAGCTAAGAAATAGTTCTGAGATGGAGAACTGCCTTCCAAAGGGGTGCACTGTGCATCATTGCATACTTCTCTGGCTGTTGCTGTTCAGCAGCGTTCTGTCTAAACCAGCTGGTAAACTGTTAAATGTTCCTGTTCTCCACTGAGCAGCATAGCATGTGATGTAGTGGCATGTAGCCCTGCCAGCAGCAATGGGAGCACAGGGCAGCAGGTGCGCTCAGCTGAGCGCCTGGATGGAGAACAGGAACGGCTCAGCATGGAGCTGGCAGCAGGATTTTAGGGAGTACCATATGCATACAGAGATGCTGCAAGGAAATAGCAAAGCAAATTTCGGTTTGCACCGCAGCAAGGACAGGTTTGTTTGACTGTCCCTTTCTGATTCTATCAGTTGTTGTTCAATAAGTAGTAAGGAGCCAGCTGGGCTCTATCCAAACACAAAATGCATCTTCCTGGAAAGATCTCATAGCACTTCTGTAGTGAACATTTGTTCTCTTCTAAGTACTTCAAGATAAAGGTGGAAACACAAAGAATTTAAAGTATCCAAAGTGCTGTAGAAAATGCTTAACTTAAGCATTTTAAGTTAATGCCTAACTTAAAGATGCTTTTTCTTTGAGTTGAAAAATGATTGGATGAAATGATACGTGAGTAAAGATTTCCTTTTGAAGAGAAACCGTTTCTAAGTAATTTTCTGCTGTTCTTCAATTTTTGTAAGGCTAAATGGATTATAAGAGTCCATCCCTCCCTCAGATGGGGTTGGAATTGCCCCAGAGGTTCATCCTTTTGCTAGGGCTCCAGAATGGCAGCACAGGCCTTGCTCTTATGGAAGGCTGAACTAAGATTTTCAGTAAAATATGTATGTGCATGAGATTCATCATACCGGATATATTTCTGTCTTTTCCAATCTTATCTGATTTTTGTAACCTTAAGAAATACATATGACTAATGTTTTCCTGTAATGTATCAGGATATCAAGTGCAGCATAGGTGTTGCCATGTACTAGGTGCAATTAGTGGTGCTGGGAAACAATCGCATTAACGACTCGAATTTGCAGTAGTATGAAGAGCCAGTGGCATGGTGTGATGCAGTGTGTTCAACCTTGCGTTAACTACTTCCTATTTTACAACGTAACAATTTCACTTCTGTGAACCAGATGAGCTATGTGAAGGGGGTTGTAGCCTTACTTCAATATCGGTGTGAATATGTGAGCAAGACATTTCCAGTTACTTTGGACGGATATCACTCTAGTGCTGCTTACACGGCTTTTGATGGCTTCTCTCTCATGGTTAATAGTGGTAGCTGCTAACAAGCAGTGTTTTGTGAGCAGGTGCTGGCAGTAGCTAGCAGCACAATTGCAGGCAGGTGTTCCCAGCACAGCCCATCAGGTGGGGATGGCTTTTGATGTGAAAGTCTGTTGTGTGAAGTGCTAAGCAATGTGTCCAAAAGCATCAAGATCAATTTTGGAAATTCTGTTCAACACAACAGCCACTAAGTTTCTGGCAGAAATGTAGGAGCAAAATTCTACCAGTTGCCATCTACAGGTTTGTCTTCTCCCAAGTGAAATTTTAATCAGTTCCTGGATATAGGATTTTGATTATTTAGGCTTAATTTCACATGTATGATTTCTCGTTTGTTGTGTTGGCTTTGTTTTCATCAATTGCTTGTGATTTTGCAGTAATTAACTCTCCAGTACATGATATGGTTTAGTGGGAAATGTTGGTGGTACGAGGACGGTTGGGCTAGATGATCTTGGAGGTCCTTTCCAACCTAGTGATTCTATGATTCTGTTTTGCCCAAATCATGATATATTCCTGCTGATGAGAGGAAGACTGAAGTGAGGTAAGTGAAGTTGGTGCTCAGCAGGTAGAACAGCTTGATTCTGCTGTACCATGGTTTAAATTGTGAAGATAATTGTCTAAGCTGCTAAGCTCTGCTGCTCATGGAAGTGCTTGCTTCATTTCTGGCTCTTCTTAAGCACTGTGTGCTTAAATTTTAGACATTTAGGTATGGTTATAGTGGAAGTCCAGCTATAGAGCTGAAGGACATCTGCAGGGAGAGAGCAAAGCCATTGTAGCTCTTTACTAAATCCATGCTGCACAGAAAAAGCACAGATTTAGCTTTTAGTGATTGATAGCTTATACTGTATTTGAGACAGGATTCAATATTTGTATTGTTATTCAGTGTACCTGCTTGATGAATCAGCTGAGTCTGATCACGTCACTGACCAGCTGTCCTCCTGCTTCAGGGGAGAGGTGAGATCTTGAAGATCTGTCTCATCTAGCTGAGATTTATACATTGCAGCATTCCAGGCATATGCCACTGATTTCTGTAGTTTTCAATCATTGCTGCTTCACTTCTTGTACCAGCCAGGCTTGATGTCTTTGCGTGTGAAGCTATACACTGATCACTCATGTCAGAATTATCTAAGATGTACATGATAAAAAGTTACTGTGATGTGGTGGCATTATTTACAACACTGGATGGTCTTGCACCATGCTGGAATAATGCTGTGAAGCAGTGCAGGCACTTGGCTTCTCCTCAGCATTTCTGCTCGAGTCGTAACAGCGTAATGAAGGGGAGTGTATGGACAATTTCTCTGTGCTCTGCTGTGTTACTTTCCTGCTTACCATGCCAGTAGGCAGCGTGGGTTTTATGACTTGTTTTGTTGGGATGAATGGTCGCAGGCCTTGGCATCAGCATTGATGTGGAGTTACGTTGTGACGGTTGTGAGAGGTGTAGAACTGCTGCTGTGATCAGTTATTACTTTTCTGAGGCAGTTGTGCATTTGAGTGTAGATAACAAATTTGTGATTTTGAGTTTCAGATGTATATTGTTTGCAGAAGAAGTATGATAGCATATTGGTTGTCTGTGTGGCATTTGAGCAAAATGAATCTTAATCAGGTGCCAACAACCTGAGTCAGCTGGACGCCAGGGAAGTCCATTCTATGCACTGCGTGCTAGAGGGAGACCCCAGGGCTGGAGCTGGCTGCTTTGCCATCTGCTGGAAGATAAATCCGAGTGAGCAACGTTGTGAAGGTGACATGACTTTATATTGAGTTCAGCCCGAAGTGTCTTATGGTAACAATTACAGGGGAATATTCTGAATATACACCTGTAATCTGCATCTGAATGCAATTATATGTAAATATATTACTTACGATCCTTATTTTTTGTGTAATAACACATAGCTATGTCTGTTACTCCAGGGAAGATGTAATTTCCTAGTTCCTTACAAGTCAATATAACTGATGATCGATCTCCCTGTTGTTACCATGTAGAATCTTCTGGAGAAGATTAAGTGGAATAAAATGCTTTGCAGCTTTATGTGCATCTCCATATAAAGTGTGTGTATGTATGGGCTCCCTGTTTAAGCGTAAGTATAAAGCAGGTCCATCCCAGGAGGGCTTACACTGGTTTTGTCAGCTTGTGTAACTGCATCTAGATGACTTAAAACTGGCTCAGAGTATATGTAGAATTATTTTATTAGTGCTTGTAAAACAATTTATACTTCTAGAATCTGTGCATGCATTTAGACCAACTGATGAATTAAGTAACATTCAGGAATTCCTCCTGAAGTACAAGAAAGAAACATGATTTTACTCCTTGAATAAGTGATATCAGCGTATTAGTATGTTCTAATTAACAGATGATAGAAATTAGCCAGTCAGTTCTGTGCAGATCACTTGACAAGGATGTGTATGGGTTTTATTTTACTTTTTTTAATGTGTATGGATGCTGGAAAGTGCTAGATTTGGGAGTATTGAAAAGTTACAACTTTTCTTCTGAGTAATGTACAGCAGATTTTCCCCCATTTTTTTCATGCTGCTTCTTAAAAATATGCTATTTTATCTTAATGGAACAATGCTTTTGAGGAAATTGCAGCATTTGCTTTAAATGGGAGATTTCTACAACACATCTCCACTTGCAGTATTTGTGAGCGTTCTGTGTAATTACAGATTCAGAAAAATGACCACCACTCATACAGAGAATGCCTTGGCGGTGTTACAAAATATTTTATTCAGGAATGCAAAAAGCAACAAAACAGTATTCTAGAAAGTCAAGTTCTGGAAATTAAATGTGGAACACTGCAGGGAGAGGAAGGGATGTCGAAGGCTACAGAATACAAATTCAAAAGGCTTATAGTAACAATATGAAAAATTCATAATTTGGTATCACCAATTATTGCAGGTATTGCTAAATTCAAGCCATAATTGTTTTAAATTACTTGCAAGCAGGTGTTAGTTTATTAAACCACGTCTTACTGATTTACTTCTACTGTCATTTCTAATACGGAACCAGACTGGAGCTGTGTGGGGCTCTTTTTTTTTTTTTTGTCATTCTGTTCTCTTGCTAATGAATAAATGATATATTAAAGCTATGCAGATACAGATCCGTTTGGAAACGGAGAGCCATCATTTAGTAAACTTTTTCTATACATTAGTCTACAGACATTTAAAACATATTTTGTGATATTATATAATTCTTAAGATTGTGAAACTTATGCTTCTGCTAGAAAGGACCGTGTAAGATATTTTAAAGATTACTTTGTAAACAAAGTTTTCTATAGGATAGATTTCTTTCTTGTAATTGTGTGTGTGAGCTACCATCCTCATTAAGTTTGTGTGGCTGTAAAAGAAAAGACATTGGTGTAACGTGTAATTGGATCCTTTTATGTTCACAGAGGAAAGAAAGCCAGTTATTCTTTCTGAAAGTGGAATACATTTACTGATCTCCAACACAGCAGCAAGATACTGTGAAAAAGTCCTCTTAGGTTTTAATGCTGTGGATGTGTCTGGTGAGTTTCATTGCTGTAGACCTTTTGGTGCGTTCTTGCTTTTGTCAGTTTTCTTAATCAACTTATATTCATCATAAAAGAATGTAAAATATAGAGGCAATAATACAAATGAATAAGAGTTGAGAGGCATCACAGTGCATAGAACAGAAAGAGGAGGTGTGAGTCATCCCACTTTGCAGAATCACTGGCAATCTTTCATGTTTAAATTCTAAATGAGTTGGCACTGTCTTGTACCCCTTTCATTCGTCTCCCTTTTAACTCCCATTTTCAGGACAAATGCACTTTATCTTTCAACTCACTCTTTTCTCTATAGTTTTTTAGACCTTTTGAGTTTTTCCTTCTCTGTAGGCTTTCTTATATTGCTACCTGTGCTGACTTGTTTCTAATTAAAACTGTCAAATTTAGGTGTGACCATAAGCATTCAGTCACATACAAATTCCTAAAAACAAGGAGACCCTTGTAATTAAGTGGATTTTGCAAGCTTTTAAATTTTTGTGAAATTTTATAGGCCAGAACAGATTTTGCTCCTGATAACTTTCATGTCAAACATCCTTGAGGGACTTCTCCATATTTTCAGGCACACTGAAGACACTTGTATAGTTGTGAAAGGGGATGAAATAATCATACTTTTCTATTTAAACTAATAGGGCTGATGAAATTTAGGAGACTTGCTGCACTGTGGCATTAGAAAAGAATGAAAAATGATAGCTAAATGCTCATTTAATACTCTGGTTTTAAAGCCAGGGGGTACGTGAAGTGTGTGTGCGGTTTGCAAGGAGTCAGTTCTGGTGATGTTCTGTTTTGTAGGGAGCATGTCACATGAACTGGCCTTGTCCCACACAAAATGAACAATATCCAGTGTGAGTGATGGATAAGAATAGCAGCTGTGGTTACATGGGACAGAGGAGGAATAATTAGCTCCCTGTCTGCTGCTCCTCTAGAGCAATGTACAAATGGATGCATGCTCTTTGGGACAGGGTTTTTCTTTCACTGAAAAAGGCTGGGAGCCATATGTAGGCAGACAAGGAAATCAGCACAATTTTAGGAACTCTGTGGGGGAAGGGGCAGACATCTGCTGATTTGCCTTCAGCTGTAGAATCTCTAAAGCGAGCGTGTCTTTGAAGCCGGAGTAGAAATTTCAGAGAGGAAAACATGTAGAGATGCAGCCTATTTGCTGTGGCAATGTTTGCTTTTCTGTTCTTGTGAAGGTAACAGCCTCCTAAGAGTCATGAAAATAATGAAAAAACAGGCGTTGCTTTTTGTCTAGACCAGCTTATGTGCACCAAAATGCTGAAAAACAGGAGCATAGCCAACACGAGGCATTCAGATAGAGTAAAGTCCCTGGATAAAATACTGCTTCATCAGAGCATGTGAGGCTTTAAAACGTGTTAGGTAGGAGATGGAAGGCAGATGAAGCCAAATATTTTTTTTCATTTTCCTCTTAAAGATTATTTTCTCCCAAACAGCCCCAAGTACAATAGTTGTCGTCTTTCCCATTTTCATCCAGTGCCAATTAGATTCCCATCTAATTATGATGTTAATAATAAATTTTCTATTGAGATTTAATATTTGCAAAGCCCATGTCATTAATTGTGAAGTCTGTTAAGAGCATTAATGAGTCTGTAAGTAAATGGTCTGTATCTGGTTCAGTACCTGGTTTTCATTGATCGTTCTGCCCAAATCATCTCGGGCCATCAGGCACATCTGTCTTGTGGAATACATATCAGCTGTGTTAATGATTCAACAATTATATTGAAATTAGATATAATTTGTTTTTAGGGAAAGAGTTTGCAGCAGTCTTTTGTCTGGGCTGATGTTTTTCTTTGCCTGTAAAATTCCCTCAAGTATGAAATCTGCCAGGCAGAAGCTGGCGCTTGATGTGCAGGTGTTCATACATCTCTCTTACCGAAGCAGCGAAGAGATTCATACAGATAAAAGACACAGTAGGCAAAAATGAGCAATGCTTACAGTGCTCCCGCATTTTTCTTACAAATAGAGAGCTCAGAGAGCGTTTTGCCTTCAGCTGAAATACAAAATCTTCCTCTAATCACGGTCACTACTGAAGGTAACCGTGCCATTCGTGCACCAGCCACAAGTGCCTTCTCTCAAAAATGTGTCTGTGATGTGACCCCCGTTGTTGTAATGGGCACTTTGAAATCACAGACCTGAGAAGCCACAGGTGCGTGCCTACAAAGGCTGAATATGGATTCTGAAATATTTGGAGGGGAGTAGTCTGTCTCATTATTCAGAATAATACGTGTGTTCCATTCAAATTAATGGAGCTCGAGCATTTGTCAGAAAATGACATCTTCATAAGCTGCCGTAAATTATTCTGTGTATATATACTTAAATGCTTCTTGGAACTGGGTAGTAGTAATCTACTATTACTATGTAATGTGAAATTATGAGTCATTTGACTTTGATAAATGTATCCTTCTCTAAGGCACGAGTAGTGTGCAAGTGACTTGAGCATGTGGTATTAACTCCTGCAGTGAGTCATGGAGCGAAACGAGATCAGAATAATTTTGTTTCAGGATTTTACATAATCAAAACCTTGCTTTGAATGTTTTTTTTCACTCGTGAAATCCTTTCTGAAATAATCTCATTCTTTTTTGAGAGAGTTGTGTAGAGGAAAGTAAACAGCTTTACGTAGGGCTCTGTGTTAGGGAATTATTTTTTTAGCTTTCTTAATGCATCTTCTCGTTGTCCTCCTGTGCCTGTGAAGCTGTGACTTGAGTTTTTTCTTCGTTCTCTTCATTGACCTCTGTTTTTGCAATGATCCTCTTGCCCTTTTTAGTTTTAATTCATGAATTGATATTAGAGTAAGTACTCAAAATGGAGAAAATATTATCTTATGTCTTTTGTAGTCTGATATTTTTCAGAGCAAGAAACGCGTATATCCTGTTTACCCAAATGAGGAAGAGTACAGCCATTGTCCTCATCTGTTTTCAGCAGATAATGCATTTATTTAAAGTGATCTTTAGAATTGCATCAGGTTTTCATAATGCCAAACTTTAGATAGCGATAATGTTACTGATAATTCAGAGCTAGTCCTTAGCCTTCTTACCCTGTGGCATTAAAAAAAAAAAGTCGGTGTCATTCTGCTCCTCTTCCGATGAGATCTGTTGAGCTCTTCTTTTTCACGGTTTCTTTTTAGTCTCATATCACAACACTGAAAAAACTGACTAGGCATTAAAATTCAGGAGATAAAGGTCTTAGAGTTGTGAGTCAGACTGTAGAGGGGATGTTGGATTTGACTGGCCTAGCAAAAATGTTTTTCCAATAAATTATTTTCTGAAGTTTAGTTAATATAATTAAATTCTCTGTAGAAGAAGGCACTTGTTAAAAGGCATTACAACCAGTTGCTATAGGCATCTTTTATACTGATGTTAATGAGATCATTTGTTAGATGTTACTGACAAGCTGCAGTCCCATGGAGTCGTGGCATTTGTTGAGATTGCAAATTGCACAGAGCTGGATTGTATGGATCCACTTCTGTTCTCATTTAAGGTCATATACCTTCGCTGTTGTCTAAAGTTCAGATCCTGTCCTCACTTGTCCTCGCCTTCCTGCTGCTTCACAGCCGGCACAGGTGTTCTTAGGACAGCAAAATAACCACTGGTGTTCAGCCCACTCTTTCTCATTTGGTTCCTGTGCAGCTATGTGAGTGCTCATGTAGCTGTGGCCACTGTGAGGGCCAAGGAAAATCATTGGTTTTGGCAGCACTGAGCTGAAGTCAGGTTTAAGTGACTGTGAAAGTTTTGTGTCTCTCTGGACTGCTCCTCTGGGACTTCTTTCTCCTCCTCTGTGAAAGGACATGAGGAAAAACTTCAAGTTGCAGTAGGGGAGGTTTAGATTGGGTATCGAGAAGAATCCCTTCATGGAAGAAGGGTGGTGAGGCATTGGAACGGGCTGCATGGGGAGGTGGCAGGGTCCCCATCCCTGGAGGTCTCTGGGAGATGTGGGGATGACATGGTTTAGTGATGGGCTTGTTGTGTTAGGCGGATGGTTGACCTTGATGATCCTAAGGGTCTTTTCCAACCCATATGCTATGATTCCTCCAAGTCTGCCTTTCCAGCTCTGTTTCCCATCCTCATCTCCTTTCTTTGGCAAAGGGCTAGCTACTTCATGAGTTCGTTGGTGGTGTGATCTGGGGAATACACACTGTTGCTAAATGGGTGCTTTCCTTTTTAACTCACTCATTCTCAGCTTACTGTAGATTCACCTTTTCCTGCATCCTCGTTTTCTTACCTGTCTCTGTCAACATCATGGGCTTCCACACTGCGTGCATGAAGAATGCAGCAGCTTTTCACCAACTGTCTGCTCACACGTGCCTGTGCATTCTGGGATGAATTTGATCATGTGTGCAATGGCAGAAGCATGGACCCCAGGAAAAACAAAATTAAACTTCACGCAGAAAGCCATAAATCACTGGCACTATCTGTTTTTTTTTTAAAAAAAAAAAAAAAAGGAAAAAAACCTAGTTATATTTAGCATATTTTTGCTGTGCCTTCATTAGGAGGTTAGGCAACAGATGACAGAGTGGTTGTTAATGCAGGTTTCGCTGTGTTAATTTACCTTCTGTCATCTTAGTGATGGTTTTGCAAAATACCACGTAATTAGTGGTTCTTGACTCTGACACAATACTTGCATTCTTGGAAAGAAAGCCAAGGTTTTATAAAGTCACTAAAAGAAATGTGACGTGCTGATGTTCAGCAGACCTCTGCACACATGTATGCATGCATATGTATGGATGTATAGAGATATATGGAGGCGTTCACAGACATAACACCTACCACTTGAGTTTCAGATCAGACATCTGTTGTCAAAACAGCCAGTTCATTGTGAAACAGTACTGCAGCTGAAGTTGAAACTGCACAAAACTATCACAAGTTGTTGACGAGATGTTTTAAAATTTGATATCAAGTATGGTGCTGCCCATACAAGGAGGATGAAACCAAAACTCCCTCGAAACAGCTTGAAAAAATCGAGCAGCAGAAAGGAAAAAAGAACCTGAGATGAGAAAGGAAGCTGAGAAAGCAGCTGCTGATGAGTGTGCTGATGTTCTGTTTAGAGTATGACGTGGAGAAGGGTGGAACGTGAAGTGAATAAGAGGACAGCAGAAAGCACACAGGAAATCTTGGTTTAGTCAGCTTGTGTTTCCCTTTATAAAAAATGCTCAGCTGCCCAGCTGAGGGGTGAAGGTGTAACAACAATGGTACAGCTTCTGTATAAAGCAGCTGATTTTGTCATTAGGAGACCCAACTCTTCAGTGGCACTGTCAGCAAATCATGCTAAAAGATCATAAAGCACTCTCCTGGGAAGAAGGAAATAGCAGCTCAAAGAAGAGGAATGATAGATTTTTATCTGTCTTGCCCATTTTGTGGATTTCATGTCTTATGTTTTCAGACTGTGACTATTAATTTTACTTCATCAGATAAGTTTGTGTCAGTCAAAACTGCTTGCTACAGCAAGTTTGAAGAGGGAAGCAGACGTTCCTGTGTTATGGAGGAGACTTAACAGCTAATGACTGTAGCAGTATGTTCTTCGGGTCTGGTTTGTGTCCTTAGTGTTTTTAAATGAGGTGGTGCTGAGATTTAATTAGAGCTGAGCAGCAGTCCTGGCATGGCAGCTGTTCACATCACAGCTAATTTTGTCTGACAAGTGTTTTTCCACACCTTCAGAGAAACCAGCACAGTTCACTGACTGTCCCAGTATTGGGAGTGCTCGGAGTTGTCTTGTGAGCATCCTTCTTTCCATTTTTTTTTCTTTCCCTGTTTTTTTAAGGTTACAGCTTTTGGAATCCAGTAAGAATCTCAGCTGTACCTTGAAATAAATAAAGCTTCCATTTCATACAAAGGGAATCAAGAGTGTAGAGCAAACAGAACAAAAACATACAGCGAATTAAAGAATCATGACTGCTGTTTTTCTTAGAGTTAAGTTTCTCTTGAAATTTAGGGATCTCTTATGCCAATCTTGAGATTTTGTCAGGCCTGTGACTCAGAAAATTATCTATTTATTTATTGATATTCCAAGTTCTTGCTCTGACAGATTTTGCCTTCCCACAGACTACCTCCCATCTGCTCCGGGTGATGGATTTTCTGCCTGTACTCAGAAAGGAGCATATTGTTGGGTTTGCGAAATTCTACCTAACGCAACCACCAGTTCTCACAGTCTAGTTAAACTTGGTTGCCAGGACTACTCCGTCGTAGGCAAATAGGATAAAAATTTTGAGATCTTCTTGCAGAAAATTGAGAACTATAGCCTGCCTACAGAAGGAGAAAAAACGTGTGATAATGAAATATAAACTTTGTATAAACATTGTGATTGTGAAGTGTTCCAGCTCTCAAGTCTTAAATACGTGTAGGTGGATGGGTGGGAAGAAGGGAAAAGGAATTAGAAAGTGCGAATCTAGAACTGAAACAAAATGTTATAATACCTTTCATAGGGGATACTACCAAAAAAAAAGTAAAATCTAAATCAAGTGATCTCAGAACTGATGATTTATCAAAATATTACAAATGCATTTGGCTTGGAGTACATTCTTCAAGCTGACAAATCTGATAAAGATTCTCAAACTACAGTGATTTGCACGTTGGAAGACTTGATCACTGCCTTTGAAGACTGGATGGTGTTTTGGGGGAAAGGGGCTGGGGTTGTTTTGTTTTCAGAAGTAATTTAGTAGGTTTCATACTTGCTGCTTCTGTAGCTACGTAAATCCTTCTCTGCAGTTGCTGTGTAGCCCTCTGTGCTTGTGTTTGTTCTCCAGCTCAGAAGTTGAGATCTGGAGGTTGGGGGGTGGCCTTCTGAGCCTGCTGTGGTACCCCCAGTGTGTTGGGTGTGAATGGTGCGCTAAGTGCTCTTTCAAAATCTTAATATTTCTGGGAATAGATGCAGAGCAAGGTGCAACTATTCAGTATTTCTGTTCTTTTGCCTACTTTAGTTATTGAAATAGAAGCTGTTTGGCTACTAATAAATAGATGTTCTAATGTCTTCTAATAAACAGATGTTCTTGGGACAGTTCTCTGACTGGGAACTGTGTATGTTAACCGGCAATAATGCTCTCCTGTGCAATTTTCCCTTCTTTCACACATGGCGTAAGGTTTTCTGTGCTGAGAGAAAGAAAACCTTAGAGAATCTGATCTAGCTGTTTTTCTTTTTCATAAATAAGTATGCCTTCATGGTTTTTTTGCTTTTGTTTTGTTTGTTTTTGTTTTTTCAGTCTCAAATTTAGGTAAATTTGTAAAAGTGAGTGGGGACTTGTGGCAAACACTTCAGCTGTGTTTCTGTTGAATTTGTGAAAAGCTTCAGTATGCCCTGGGATGTGACTGCTTCGTTTCCTTCATTTTGGTGCAGTGTGCTATGCTTCAGCTGCTTCTGCTTCCTGAGTTCTGTAGAAACAGTTAAAATTCACAACATGTAGCAGGAGTAAATAGGCAGGAATTGCAATTCAGATCACTTTCATATCATACTTTTTTGATATTAATACTTTTTTACAAGTATTAATAGTTTTAAATTGAACTGCTATTACTTTTGAATTACTAGGTTTTTGTTAACAAGTTGTCAGGTACTCCAAGCTCAGTTTTCCTTTATTTTTTTTCCTCCTCTGTCAAGGTCTGACTTTCTGGAGCTTCAGCAGCTCAGGCAGTGTACGCAGCAGATGGCAGTGTTGAACCAAATGAAGGAGTGAACACGCTCTGGTTGTGCTTCTCGCAGATGGCAGCTCCTGCAGAAGCCCTGATTCACTTGCAGGGATTCATTATCACATGAGCATAGACATGGCAGAAATTTGCCATGTTTTTGGTCTGCTTTCCTTTTCCAGCAAGGTAGTGAAATTGGGCATCCAATTAAGTGTCATGAAAGCACTGAAGATAAAAAAAAAAATAACATAAAGGGGTGTAGAATTTTTTAAGTAATCCTCGTTGAGTGGACAAGTTGAAAGATATCTAGAAGAAATATCATCACTTCATTAGAAGTCTCTAAGATTGCTTTTGGTTGCCATTAAATCTTAATGAAGGAATCTGTTCTTATTCATCACGTATCACTGTGCAATATATTTATAAATATACATATTATAATATATATTGTATAAATATATATATTCTATTTATTTTTATGACAATATATTTTAATAAGAGATCCACTAATAAGAATTCCTTACCAGAAGTGGTACATACGATTCTGTTTGTAACTCAACAGTGTGAGTTTAGTTTGATTCAACAACTGGGTGATGGAATGGGGTGAGCAGCTCGTGAGAAGGGTGCAGGAGCTTAAAATGAAGTTTCTGAGCACAATGCTCATCAGATTTGTTGCTGGTTGTTACCAAAAGAAGCTGCTCTTACAGAAAATGAAGTTTTAAATTGAACTTCTAAAGTGACATATGTAGGACCAAAGACAGAAAAGGATGATCACATACGCAGTCAAATTTATTTGCTGATTTTATTTAAAAAAACTAATTGCCATGTCTGTGAATCCTGGTGACATTTTGCTTTTATTGAGCCATTAGGACTTCAGTGATTGCTTTCTTGTTTTGTTGCATTTTTTTGTTTATTTTCCTATTTCACAGCCAGAAAAAAATGAGGATTTTGGAAAAAAAACCTGTTTTTTTGCCACTGTGTGTGAATTTGATACAAGATCTGTCTCAAAGCAATCGCTGATACAACTACAGTCTAATTGGTGTTGGTGCAGCAGCAAGCTGTGAGTGTAGCAGCATTTCTTTCTTGAGCAAACTAAACTTGCAGTGTGGCTGTCCTGGGTTTCTCATTCTGAAAGGTTTTCAACACATCCTGATTTTTTGTCCCAACGGGCCTTATTGTAGAATAACCAAGAAAACACTCTGAATGCTGTTATTAGTTCATGTTTTGTGTATTCACCGGGATGATCATCCTTGCCCAGAGTCATAAATTCACTAGCAGAAAATATTTACCACTAAGTAGTTGCAGATTTTGGATGTTGCGTAACAGGGGCTTGCGCATGCCTGTTGCTTCCATCTCTGCCAAATGGCAGCGTCTCCGTGGGAAAAGTACTCCCATCTTCTTCTGTGACGACTCCCATCCAAGTGAAACAGTGCCATCGCTGCAGAGCCTCGGCTGCCCAAGGACCCGTTAGTGGAGAGGCAACTGGGAGCCTAGGCGAGCCACTTCCCATGAGGGATGGAGTGAGTGGGCCTAGCCCACGAGACGATGTAGGACTGGGTTCGGCTCATCTCCTGGGCACCCTTGCCTAACGTGGTAGATGCTGCCAACTAAATTTAAAGCAGTCTTTCCACAGAGCAGCTCCTAGAGGGAAGATCTGCTCAAATCTCCTAGAACTTGAAACAGCCTTTGCTATTGTGTGCAAAAGAGAACAGGTCTCGTTCTCACCCCTGCAGGCCCTGGGGGAATTAATCCCATAGATGGGAATTGTTCAATTATGAAGTTATTACAACTATTGCTATGTTTCAATGTGTGTCAAAAGAGAATGCTTATTTGTCTTGCTTGTTTCGTGTCTGTTACACTCTTGTTTTTGGCAGTGACTCTCATAACCATATGACAATTAACAGCATTTAGTTGTGCAAAAAGAAATAAAGCTCAGCTGGGACAGGGAAGAGATGTTGGAATACAGCTCTGTGTTCAGCAGATGCTTCTGCTCATCCCAGCTGTAACGCACTGCCAGTCAGCCAGGCTCTGGACTGCTGGGGGACTTGCAGCACAGCCTCCTTGGGAGATTTCTGCTCAGAAGGCTGGCGTGCTGCTGAATTTCAAAATCTGAAATTTGAGGAGCAGCATATATCATGTCTTGCCCCACTCTTGGGGCTGAATGTGACCTTGGTGTAACACAGACCTTGCTTAGAGCAGTGGGTGCAGCTGTGCAGCAGGCACACGGGATGGGATGGTGTGGGACTTGCTTGATGCCAGTGTTTAAGCACTAAAAACTTAGATCAATTTTGTTTTATAAATAAACAAGGAGGGCGTGATGTGGGATTTCATATTAATGTAATACGTGGTTTGACCAAAATGAATATATCACTCATGGAGATTTTTTAATTTATTATTAAATTTGGCTTCCAATTAGATGAACTGCAAGCAAATGAAGAGTTCACACAGCTGCGTACAAAATTCCAAACATGAGACAATACTCTCATGAAACTTGCTGTCATATATCTTGGTTATGTTTCTCGTATTTTACAGCTTCCCATTTGTCTCTGAATCCTTGAGGCTTGTGGTATGTGTTGGTAGGTTCCACTAGACTGTACCTTACTTCTATTTTTATGGGCTGATCCTGTGCAGCAGTTTTTAAAGCCCATGCTTCATTTAGGGCAGGGCTGAATAATGCTTTCAGTCTGGTGTAATGGCTGTGGTGCCAATTTATTGCAAAGAAAAAAATTACTAACTTTTTGCGATACAAGAAAATTCTCCTGTTCTCTATAATGGGAAGCTGAAAGTCTTCAGGAACACGAGCTCTTAGTTATTTGACTTAGAGAATATCAAAATCAATAAAACAGACTGTATTTTAAGTACAGACAAATTTTGTATGATTATACTTCTAAGTATCATATTACAATTGGATAGGTTTAGAGTATACTTAGGAAGCTTAGTTCTGAACAGAAGAGACTGTTCCTTTTAGTGATAGGGAAGAATTTCTAGTGATAGAAGACAGAAGTCCTGGTGTGTCTGTAAGTATGACCAGAGAGAATATATCCAGGTACCCTGCAAGAGTCAAAACAAGACACAGGTGTCAGCTACCTGGTCACTGGCATAGAGGTCAGGCTAGGATCTGTTCTGTGTTACACAGTGCTGCATGATCTCCTCTAACCAGCAGGGAATTTTGCATCATTTTTACATCCCAGATGTTTCACATGCAGCCAACAATGAGAGGGAGCAGTTCTGGTAACCTGCTGTGCCATGCCTCCCTGCAGAACACGGCAGAAAATGTGTTTCTAAAAAAAAAAAGCAAGATAGAAAGTTAAGCAATACTGGCAAAATTAGTTCTGGTTTTCATGGCATCCCTTTGTCCTGCAAATTATCAGTATAATGTGTTTCTGGTGGCTGTTGTAACTTGAATATCCCAAAGTAATTGGTTGGTCATGGGAACGGGCTGGACCTTCCTCCAGAGCAAGTGGGTATATAAAATGCATGTTTCTGGAGCTCATTCTTCTGTAATAACTGGTAAATTAACAGTTTTGTTTTGTTAAGCATAATTTCTTGGAGGGAGCTGGATTGGGGTGGTACCACGTAGCTTTCTGATACTCTGTGAATGTTATTTCCAGTTAGAGGAGACTTCCAGGAACCCCAGGGAAACTGAGTGTGCGCATCAATGTCTTTGGGGGAGAAAAAATGTCTTAATGGCATTCACTGATTCAAGTTAAAATAAGGGAAGAGTATGGAAAGCATTAGTGACTACTGGTAATTTAATCCATTTGGACATCAATAATAATGGTTTCCTTGCAGCTTTTTGCTAACCCTGCATTAAATACATAGAGACTGTTCATATTGTTGCTGTTAATATACTAATATTAATATCTAAATATCTAAAACTATGTACAGGTAAGGTTTATGCTATACATCATGCGTAACATCCATCGCTCAGCACAAGCACGTACCTGACTTGAGGATAAGGAAGTATTTCTCCTGTTTTCTGCTCCTGCCTGCCCCTGCTGCCCCTTCAAACAGGGGTTGGTACCAGTGCAGCAACCTTAAAAGAAACTAAAACCAAAGAGATGACGATGGATCTATATTTTTGTGCGATTAGAAACGCTTTTTTTAACCAATCTGATATACATTTATTTCCACAGAAGAGGGCAGCAAAAGCCATATGCTTTCTTTACTGCATCTGTGAAGATGATAAACCAAGTGAGTTAAGTGGAGCTGTGAAGAGCAGGATTTCTGATTGGTCTGTGTGGAGAAATGGGGCAGCCAGTGGCTGTCTGAAGTCTAATGATAAGCTGCACTAACATAAAATAAAGACTGAAATACCCAAGGCTGTTCTACACTGGTTGTTTGGGATCATGGTATCAAAGGGGCCTCTAGTATTCCTGTCACACAAAGCTGATGGTAGAATTGCAGAAGATGCCAGGCCTGCTTGGTGGAGGTGAAAGGGTCTGTGAGCCAGAGCTCAAAGCAATTGCTGATCTGTGAAAACTCATTTATTCTGTTGCTCAGTTAAATCTGACTCGGTGTTGGTGGGGCCACACCACTGCTACGTGGGTGTGAATTCCTTAGGGAGAGTCCCGCTGGAAAGTGCTCTGGCTTGCCTGTACCATCACTGTCACTCTCTGCACAGGCCGCTTCTTTGTGTGTGTGCATACTTGTATGTATGTCTCTAACAGGGTTTCTGGCTCTTGTAATAGTCCCTGCTCCTCTCATGCCCAGTGTTTCCCCTGTCTCATCCCCGTGCATAGCATTGGAGATTTAAGGTCTGGTATTGGGGCTGCAGGTTTGATGTTGCACTTAATCGGGTGTAACTGCAACCTGTGGCTGAAAGGCATGAATTCTTTCACACTATCCCTCCAGATAGATATGAATTTTGCACATCTCCTTCTCTGTCTTATCTCATATTGACACATTTTTCAGAATCTCGTCTATGGGATAAGTACAGAAGGAAGGAAGCTGGAAAGGTTTTTAAGGTATGATTTCTGAATTAAGTGCAGGATTCCTGAAGATGAAAATCCAGACAACGTGATAGCCCAACATGTTATATGGGACTACCACCTTGTAATGTCTCCAGGTGTCAGAATATAAATAGAAAAGTTAAAAGGCAGATACCCATAAACTCTTCAGCAGAAGTTCAACATGGGTTCAGTCTTAAAGATTTGTTCATTCCAGGTTGGTTTTTACGGCATTTCTAACACACAGAAATTGCTTTGTTTGTGTGTCACTTCAGTAGGAAAACAGTAAACTAAAATATCCCTTGATATTATTTCTAGATTTTTTTTTCTCTCAGCAGTGGCTGCAGTGACATTGTTGCTGTTTATTCGGGATGGAGCACCTTGCCTTCCAAACAGCAGGATCTTTCATGAACAGTTTGTCCTAGTTTATCTTTATTGTCAACAGAATGAGAAGTTGGAAGGAGTGGGTTTCTCAGTTGGTAGGGAGATTTGAAAATGGAAAATATAACTTCGTTACCGTATCCTGCAATATTATTACATGAACTGTGGTGACTGGGGAACTTAGAGCAACTGGTGCAGAATATGCAGGTCAGGTCTTACAGCATTGGGAACCATTGAAACATTCAGCAGTATTTAGAACAGTAATGTTTCACAATGGGGCTAATGGTGTTTTTTCTGTATAAAAGTTTGGGCTTTTTATTCAAAATACAAAATATTTTTATGAACCCAACTGGGAAAGGGCAGCAGTGGTTTGTTCTAATGAGTCTACCAGATTTGGAAAAGGTTATAGTATGTTGCATCAAGTATGAGGTCTTCTAGTGATGAGGGAATGAACATTTAAAAATACTTTCATCTGTCATCTAACAGGAAAAAAACCAACAACACAAATGACATTGTGACTATAAATCTTGCACAGAAGCAATGGCTAGTGGTAAACATTACATAATCTGAGATGTGGGATTTTGAGACATAAACAGAAAGGCAGTCTAGCATTTGGTCATGAAAAAATACTTGCTTAACCCCGAGTGGGCAGAAAACTAGGCATTTTCAGTAAAGCATGCTGTTCAGAAAACCCAGCAAACTGAAGCTCAAATGAGAGATTCTAGAGCAGGAGGCCTGTTCCTCCTGGTCAGAGCTCATTTGAAAATTCTGTGTTCAGGCACAGAGCAGTGACAAATAGAAAGGGCTCCTGATTAAAACGACAGAGATGATTCTTGGGCTGGAAGCTCTGCACGGTGGAAGAAAAAATAAATAGCCCTGTTTTATTTGAATATTCAGTTAAAAAAAAAAGTTATATGTCAAGGGGATAGAATAATTTATTCTTTTTTTTTTTTTAAAGGCTAATAAATTATGAGAGAAAAATTGGGAATGAATCAGATTGTAGAAGGCTTTGAAGGTGCTATTCTGAAAAAACCACTTACCACTTTCTAGCAGGAGGGATACGCAGCACAGGAAAGGAAGTTGCCACTTGATCAGCTTGCATTCTTTATTTCCAGATTGTTTTTTATTAAAACACTTTTAGAGTTGAATTTCTTTGGGCAGCTTTTCTGTTGTGTGGACAGGAAAATCCTCTATTGAAAAATGCCTTCTCGTGAGCTCAGCCATCACTCGTGAAGGGAACAGAGTAACAGTTCAGTGCCTCTGCAGAGGGACTGAAGAAGTGAGGAGCTCTGTTTTTTAGCATACCTTTAAGAGAAAGTTCTTTACTCCAAGTTACAGAAGTTGGGGAAGAAAAGCTCTGTACTAGAGGAGAGCCATTTCCTACAAGTATTTGTACTGCTCTGTTAAGTCTGACCTGCTCAGGCGAATGTACTCATGCTCCTCAGGAGTGGGCAGATCAGCAGTGAAGAATCCTGTTAGCTGGATGGAATGATCTATGTGATAGATTCTGATATTATTAGGCCATCTGGGGTGACTCCATGTCCTAAGATACATTAGGAGCTGTAAGTGCTGGTTTTGTTCCTAGTCATTCTCTTTCCATATGTTTTGATAACCAGGGTTGGCACTGGAGTACTAGAGACAGTGACTTCAGGTAAAGATACACAGTGAAGACTGAGACACATTGTACCAGAGGAAAAATCACAATGTCAAATAGTTACGGTCATGTTGTATCACTGGGCACAGAATGTGTTCAGAATACATTTCTATTGTGACCTTGATACGTTAAGGAGAGGCTAAAATGCAGTTGTTAATGTTGTGTTATTGGCAGAAGCTAGCGCTTGAACAGTGTTTTTCCCCCTTCAAAAAGCTAGGCTATGGCTTAGGCTGAAGCAGTGCAGCAATTGTCATGCACATCATACTGTTTTTATGAAATTATAGTTTCAGTTGGAGTTTCTGTGACTTCTCAGATCACGCAGTGAATAACAGGAAAGAACAAGCCGTGTATCCTTGGCATTACGATGCCCCCATTGAATCAATGTTCACTGATTAACAGTAGAACTTAACTAGCTTGATGCAAAAGTGAGCTATGGAAGCTGGTAACAGAAGCTGTGCTGTTCTCAGAGCTGATAAAACATGCTGCTGTTCAGCCTTACAGGCTCTTGGTAATGGAGATTATCTTTAACCTAATTAACTCCACCTCAATAGGGAGCACGACTAAAACTAGAAGTTATGCGTGAGTTGGTATGTTCTGCCTGGTGGTCTGCTTTTTATTAAGATGATTTATAAAGTAATAGCTTGGGAAAACATCTGTTTTAAAATACTGGTTAGGTCATGTGCAGAAGTATAACTTTACTATGAAACCTTTTTATTTTTTTTAAATGAATTCAGTAAATAGCCTCTTCTAACTGGGTTTGAAGGCTGGGTTTCTTTTCTGTTCAGCATTTTCTTTTCTGTCACTGAGGTTAGTGATCCAGATGTTACGTTCTTGGAAATCTGACAGCTTCCCTGTCAAAGTTTGCCAGAATCTTTACATGCATGTGGTACTTGCAGTGGACTGGTTATTTGAGACCATGATATGTATGTGGATGTAAGTTGCCTTGCTTGAAGTGGATTATGCTGTTTGTACACATGGACAGACTGCAATTTGTGCACTCCAGAGGGTGCTGCTCTTATTGAACAGAAATTGGATCCCACTGTTCAGACATGGCCAGAAATCAATGGTTAAGCTGATCTAATTCCTGTGCACATTGTACAGAGATCAGACTGCCAGTGATACACTGCATTGACAAGAAGGGCAAATTACAGTGTTAGGAGCGTGCAGTGCTGTGCAAATAGGAGGCTTGCACACCCGAGCAGTGGTTTGCAGGACCGGAGCCCGTATTTTTGCTGGATGTGTGCTTTGTACTTTATTGAAAGCTCTTGCTGGTGAACTGCATTGTGGTGTTTAAGAATGCAAACTGAATAAGCGTAAATCTATTGCATGTTGGGAATGATTTTCCTGTTGATTTTGTTGATAGTTGAATGTAGCACCAGTGTTAATGCTTTGTTCATTTACATCATTGGTTTCCTGGCATAGTAAGATATTGTGGAAATGTATGTAGCTGCTGTGTGATTTAAGAGAAATAGTTCAGGTCTTTTTTATATATTTTTCAAACATTTTTACAGCTCACTACTTCATTCACTGTCCTTGCCAAAACTAAGTAGCATAAATAGTTCATATTTGGCTGTATCTATGGCAACTCTATATGCTACAGTTGTTTAATTTTAAATGTGGAAGATTTTTGTCCAGAAAATTGAAGTGAAGCAAGAAATGCATAAATATTTCATATTTTGAAAAGATGGACTGTAAGAGTTCATGCAATAAGGAGCAATAAGTGCCAATAGGGCGTTCTTCTCAAATTCCTTGACTAGAGGTCCTGACGTTGAAAGCATTACTTCCTTTCCACTGAGATACTACAGGATGCAAATATACTTCATGCTTGGTGCTGAGACTGATAAAGTGTAACTGGAATTTCATACTACATCTCAACAAAATTCTGTAAATGAATAACACTATATCATTTCGTTCCCCATCTTCCCTTAGAAAAAGGTAATTAATTATGTAATAAATGTCTTTCTGGTAGGACTGCAAATAGGAAAATAAGCAAGGCATGACTGCTTACTAAATACAGTAAAGAAAACACAAACTAGATTCTATCTCATGGCATTCTCCTAGTATGAATATCTCAGAGCTTCTTCTGGTACTAGAATCATGAAGGCTGGAAAAGTCCTCTAAGATCACCAAGTCTAACCCCAGTGCATCCCCACCATCCCCACTGAGCCCTGCCCCCAGTGCCATATCCACATGCTTGCTGAACGCTTCTAGGGATGGTGGCCCCACCACCTCCCGGGGCAGCTCTTTCCAGTGCCTGACTACTCTTTCAGAGAAGAAATTTTTCCTAATATTCAACTGAACCTCCACTGGCACCTTGAGGCAATCCCGTCTCGTCCTGTTACTGTTATACGGGAGAAGAGGCCTGCTGAATGCTGCCCGCCTCAGGAAAGG
>WBMW01002389.1:557268-571553 GCA_013396635.1 Penelope pileata | reverse complement strand
CCGGTGCAGCTGCACCCCGAGGTTTGCATGGTGTTGTACCTGCATCTGGAGTTTTGCATGGGATTTGGCACCGGGGTTCTCATTTAACGCATGGGATTTTGCATCCGTATCCCGATTTCTGCATGGGATTTTGCACCTGCATCCTGAAATCTGCATGGGATTTTGCATCTGCATCCTTATTTTGCACCTGCATCCTGATTTTTGCATGGGATTTTGTACCTGCATCTCAATTTTTGCATGGGATTTTGTACTTGAATCCTGATTTTTGCAAGGGATTTTGTATCTACATTCTGATTTTGCACATGCACCCCAATTTTTGCATGGGATTTTGCGCCTAGATCCTTATTTTTGCATGGGACTTCGCACCTGCACCCCAGTTTTTGCATGGGATTTTGCACCTGCATCCCAATTTTTGCATGGGATGTTGTACCTGCATCCCAATTTCTGCATGACTTTGCACCTGTATCCCAATTTTTGGATGGGATTTTGCACCTGCATCCTGAAATCTGCATGGGATTTTGCATCTGCATCCTTATTTTGTACCTGCATCCTGATTTTTGTGTGGGATTTTGCACTATTTTTCATGGAATTTTCCACCTGCATCCTTACTTTTGCATGAGATTTTGTACCTGCATCCTGAAATCTGCATGGGATTTTGTACCTGCATCCGTATTTTGTACCTGCATCCTGGTTTTGCAGGTGCATCCTTATTTTTCCACGGGATTTTGCACCTGTGTTGTGATTTAATGCATGGGATTTTGTATCTCCATCCTGATTTTGCACCTGCACCCCAATTTTTGTATGGGATGTTGCACCTGCATCCCGATTTCTGCACAGGACTTTGCACTTGCACCCTCATTTTTGCATGGGATTTTGTATCTGCATCCTGATTTTGTACCTGCACCCCAACTTTTGCATGGGATCTTGCATCTGCATCCTAAAATCTGCATGGGATATTGCAACCGTATCCCAATTTTGTACCTGCATCCCAATTTTTTGCATGGAATTTTGCACCTGCATCCTAAAATCTGCATGGGATTTTGCACCTGCATCCTCACTTTGCACCTGCACCCCAATTTCTGTATGGGATTTTGCACCTGCATCCTGATTTTTGAATGGAATTTTCCATCTGCATTCCAATTTTTGCATGGGATTTTGCATCTGCACCCTGATTTTTTAATGGGATTTTTCACCTGCATCCTTTTTTTTTTGCAAGGGATTTTGCACCAGCATTGTGATTTAATGCATGGGATTTTGCACCAGCATCCTGATTTCTGCGTGGGATTTTGCAGCTCTTGCCTGATTTTCCTGCATTAGATCTTGCAACAGCTGCTCTTTTTCTGCATGGGATTTTGCATCTCCTGTCAGTTTTCTCAAGGAATTTTGCATCTGCATCCTGATTTCTCCACGGGATTTTGTAGCCACTGCTCAATTTCTGTGCAGGATTTTGCAGCCACAAAGGAATTGCCCTATTCCTACACGGGATTTTGCACCTGCATCCTGATTTCTGCAAGGGATTTTGCACCTGCATCCTGATTTCTGCAAAGGATGTTGCACCTGCATCCCAATTTCTGCATGGGTGTTTGCACCTGCATCCCGATTTCTGCACGGGATTTTGCATCTGCTCAGGGGCTGCAGAACGCAGAGGCTGAACCCGATGAGCACAGGGCTTTCATTCCCTGAAGCTGCTTGGGATGCAGGGGGGCTCGGTGCATTTTGCACCACCGGCTGCTCCAGGGCACCAGGACAACAGGAGCAAAGCACATTTTTAAGGGATGCGACGCGCACTGAATAGAAAACGGGATAAAAAAGAACTGGAAATGGGTTTTTGCACAGCTTACCAGCCAGCATCTTGTGCACTGGGGGGGTGATGTCGGCTTCGGCCAGCTGCTCGTAGCTGGTGGCGTGGTAGAGCCTCACCTGGGCACTGCCCTGCAGCGCAACCCACACGCCGGGCACCGCGCTCACCATGCACGTCACGCTGCGCCCGCTGTCCTGCCCTACGTGGAGGGTGTGCTGCGAGGGGACAGAGTGATGTCACCTGGAGCCACCGAGGGCCGTCCCTAGGGTCCCCGTCCTGTACCTCTTGGGCCAGCGTGGCCGTGTTGAGGATGATGACTCGGTTCTGGCAGCCGCACCAAAGCTTCCCCGCCACCGCCACCATCTTCGTGATGGGGCTGCCTGGAGAGCCCAGTGACAGGGACTTGGAGTTTTGGGGGTCCCAGAAGCGACCTGTAAGGATAAGGAGGACATGGAGGGGGTCATTGCAGCAGCAAACCCCCCACCTTGAGGTGTTTTGGGAGAAGAGGTGGCTGGAAACGTTGTTATCCAGATGGTGATGGAGCATTCTTTATAGGGGATGTGAGCTTGGGGACATCAGCAGTGGGGACGTGCACTGATGTCCTTTGGGATACTAATGAGCAGGGATCATAAAATCATAGAATCAAAGAATCATTAAGGTTGGAAAAGACCTCTAAGATCATCCAGTCCAACCATCCACCTACCACCCATACTGCCCACTAAACCACATCCCCAGGTACCACATTGACGCGTTTCTTGAACATCAAATGCTACAAATTTGGGGTTGCCCATTCCCTGAGGACGGCCCTCCCCAAATCTTTTGCCCTTCCTGTGGATGCTGGCACCCACAGCATCCTCCCTTGGGGACGAACTGTCATCATTTTGGGTTCCTGATCCAGCCTCACCTGGCTCCCGCTGGTACACGACGAGCTCCCCGTTGGCCAAGGACACGAACACCTGGTTATCGAGGTACCTGCGGGGAGAATAAAGCTTTGAGAACCCCTGCTGAGCAACCTAAAACCACCCCATAGATCCCAAAGCCCCCTTACAAGATGCACATGACGGAGGCGGCGTGCTGCATCTTCATGCTGTTCTTCCTGTTGCGGATGTTATCCGATGACTGGTAGACATGGATGCTGCAGGTAGGAGGGAGAAGCGCGGTGTTGAGGCTCACTGGGGGCTGAGCTACGTCCCCAGGGGTCCCCATGAGTTGGGGACGCACCAGCCGTCCTCAGTGCCCAACCACATGGAGCTCTGGTAAGCTTCAGGGTCGAGGCTCAGCAGGTCCTCGAGGCTGCCGCGGGTGAAGGAGCCGCGGCTGGAGCGCCGCAGGGCTCTTCCATCTGTTGGGCTCTCGCCGTGCCGGCTCTGACCGAAGGCGGTGGCCAAAGGAAGGAAGCCAGGCTCCTGCTCCTCCTCTGAGCTCGTCGTCTCCGCCGTAGCCTCTTTGCAGCTTGGGATTTCTTCATCTATAGGGGAAGATGAGGAGGGTGATGGAATCAAAGTGTCGTTAAGGTTGGAAAAGAGCTCTAAGGTCATCTAGTCCAATAGTCAACCCATTGCCACCGTGATGTCTCCATCCCTGGAGACACTCAAGGTCAGGCTGGATGGGGCTCTGAGCACCCAGGTGTGGGTGTCCCCGTTCATTGCAGGGGAGTGGGACCAGATGGCCTTTAGAGGTCCCTTCCAACTCAAATGATGCTATGAATCTGTGATTCTATGAGCATCACGTCGGATGGTGATCACCCATCAAAGTGACGGAGATGAGAGCACGGGACGTTGCCCAAAGGGGTGTCATAGTGGTACCCAGGAAGGATGGATGGATGCTGACCCCAAAACGTGCCACAATTTACCCAACAAGGGGAACAATTTGCCACCCCAACCCCAGGATCACGGGGTCTGAATTATCATCCTCCATCTCTTTCTCCAGGATTTATTCAGCTTAAAGGACAAATGGGAATTTACAATGACAGACTTTACCCAACGCAGAAGACAAGCTGCCACCCCAACCCTGTCACCATGAGATCCAAGTTGGGGACCTCCCCATGTCTTTTCCCAGAGTTTCTTCAAATTAAATGACAAATGGAAGCTCCCTTTCTATCCATTTGCAATGAACCCAAGGCAGAACGGGGACCGACCGCCGGGACGATGGAGCTGCCCATCATTTTGGGGCAAAATAATTGATTTCCCCCCAACAGGGACAACTCACTGCCGAAGCTGGAGGAGATGGTGGAGTGGCTGGCCTGGCTCTGCAGCGTGCCCGAGGGGCTGGGCGAGGACTCATCATCTGTGTCATCACTGTCAAAGGGCACCAGCTCCCGGTGGGCGCTGTCGACGGGCTCGGAGAGCTCCAGCGATGACCCCGAGATGGAGATGTGCAGGCACTGCTGTGGCCCCGTGTCCTCTGGTTGTGCCGGCACCGGCTCCGAGGACGGACTGGCCAATGGCTCGGTGCGCTCCCTGCCATGGGGGGACATCTGCAGCTCCAGCACCGGGACATGGCGATGCTGGCACCATCCTTGATGGAGTGAGGTTCTCCTTACCTATAGGGTCGCTTGAGGCCGGGTACGGAGGCGATGCAGAGGATCCTGGCGGAACAGACGGCGATGCACGCCTCGACGGTGGGCTCCTTGCGGATGCTGAGCAGGCAGACCTGCCCCACGTAGCCATCGCTGTTGCACACCCAAACCTCATGGGCGTTCTCTGGGCTGCTGTGGCTGGGAGAAGCACAAGAAAACTGGAAAGGGGCAAAAAACAAGGAGAGGTCACTCGGGAAGGCACCGGCATGGTGGCATCCCACTGATGGAGAGGGATGCTCAAACGCAACCTCCTCCGAAGGAAGAGCAGCAGATGGACCAACCTGCATCCCGCTCCGCGTCTTCATGATGGGGATGGCCTTGAGGAACTCTGGGTCCAGGCAGTTTTTGCTGGAAGCTGGGGAAATAAGAGAAGAGCTGAAAACTGGGGTGAAAAGGAGGTGGTTTTGGCAATGTCAGGCACGATGTTGAGCCCGTCACCGTGTCCCACCCCACGTCCTGGTGTTACCCAGCTTCTTCTTGGCATCCTCAAAGGCTTGCTCGAAGCCGAGCCGCGCGTCGGGGTTGGGGAACTCAAAGATGAAGGACTCAGTGCCATCGGCTTTGGTGGTGCTGAGCTCCACTTTGTTGGGGGGGAAGGCCATGCTGAAGGACAGGGACTGCTTCTCCGCCAGCTCCCGGTGGATGGCGGCCATCATGTCCTTGATCACGTCATCCAGGCTCTGGGGACGGTGACAACATCCGGGTCCATTGGGGACACCCCAAGCCCAATGTCCATCCCACGTTACATCCTTTGCAGGCTGCCCCAACCCTCCTGTGGCTTAAGGGCTGGTGGCACCTGGGTCTTTTGAGGGCCACCATGGGTCCTTTGTCCCATTGAGGACATCCTGGTTGGTCCCATGGGAGAGGTCACCCGTGGGGACCACCGTCCCCATACCTGGTGGGGGAAGCTGAGGGTCTCTGAGAGCTTGCTGACTTGGCCCAGCGTGCTGAGGTCTTCATCCAGGCGGCAGATGCTCTTCTGGATGCTCTCACGGTTGGTGGCTTGCGAGGCACCTGCATGGTGACACACATATGACATTAACCCCTTCCTTCCTGGTGCTGCACAGGGGAGCCTTCTCCCCTAATGCTTTTAGCCAAGGTGGTGTCACCTCCAGCAATGGGATGCTTTGAGCCCATCACTGCTGAGTAGGGGTGAGGAATGGGTTTTAGGACACGGGGATGACAGCAGGCGGTGGCACACCTTTGACGATGTCCACGTCCTCCAGTGGCAGCTTCCAGAGCAGCTTATACTTGCTGGCCGTGTCGATCACGCTGGCCGCAGTATACCTGTGGGGCAATGGGCTGGCTGAGCCACACTTGGGCCCTAAAACCATCCCAGCCCACGAGGATGCCCCAAGAAGGTGGGATAACCCCTGACAGCTGCGATGGGAGAGGGAGCAGGCTGTCCATGGTGCCCAGCAGCACTCACAGGCTCATGGAGCTGCGACGGAGGGAGCCTGACTTGCGCTTCAGCGTGGTGCACACCAGCAGGTCCGTGAAGAGGAAGAGTGAGCGGTCCTTCTTCCCACCCACTGCCTTCTGCGGAAACGTGAGAGACATAGGGGGTGAATGTTGAATGCACCTGGTCTTGCCTCAGTTTCCCCAAGTGCCACCCTGACCGTGGTGCTCAGGGGGAACCCACAGGAATGCCAGCACCTCTGTGGTCCCCACCTTCAGCCTCTCTGTCCATCCCTGTCCTCGGGCTATTGCAGGCTCTCCCAGTCTTCTGCTTGCTCCAGAGCCTATCTCATCCTCCCCTGTGCTCTTGGGGAACTTTATATTGTCCTCATCCATCCATCCACCCATCTATCCATCCTCCATCCACCCACTCACCCATCCATCCATTCATCCGTCATCCATCCGTGCGTTTCTATCCATGCATGCCTCCATGCATCCATCCTTGCACGTGTCCATCACCTGTCATCCATTATCCATCCATTCCTCCCTTCATCCACGCCATTTGTCCATTCGTGTATGCGTCCATCTATCCATTCATGTATCCATCCATGCAGGTGTCCATCATCTGTCACCCATCCATCATCCATTATCCATTCATTCCTCCAACCATTCATGCATCCATCCATTACGTATGCATCCATCCATGCATGCATTCATCATTCCATCCATGCATCCTGCATCCATCATCCATCCACGCATGCTTCTACTCATGCACACCTCCATGCATCCATCCATGCATGTATCCATCATCTGTCATCCATTATCCATTCATACTTCCATCCATGCATGCATCCATCATGTCAACCACCCATCTTCCATCCATCCATCCATCCATCCATCCATCCATCCATCCATCCATCCATCCATCCATCCATCCATCCATCCTCCATCCATCCCTGCATCTACCTGTGACTCCCATGGAGATGCAGCTCCTTGTGACCCACCATCCCAACCACCCACTGCCCTGTTTGGTGCATGGTGCCACAGTGCTGCCAGAGTGGATGTGCTGTGGGGACCAGGAGCCATCTCTTACCACTTCCACCACCATCTCCTGGCGCAGGAACCTGCGGAGTGGGGCCTGGAGCTGTGAGGACAAGGAGGCTTATGAGTGGCTTCATCTCCGCCCCTGCACCCCACCAGTTCTGAGCTGTCACCCTGTCCCATTCCCAAACCTCCCAGCAACCCACAAGGGCAAGAACGGGGAAAGCAGGACCTGGATGAGAAAACAAGTGGCCCACCACGGGTCAACCCAGAAAGAGCAAAAATGGCCGAGTTTTGGGCAAAAGGAAAGACCCAACCCAGTAAGAGTTTGGTGCTAGGTGCAGCTCTGATGTGGGTGCGGTTGGTACCCCTGTCACCTTCACCCACCACCACCCACGACCCTGTGCCAAGACCCCAATCCGTACGTCCTCCATCCCTTCGATGTGGGACTCGATCTCCTGCACGATGCGGGTGTTCCTCTCCACCTCCTCCGCACTCTTCATCCCCTTGTTGATCCTCTCGGCCACCTGCTTGATGTTGCGTTGGGCGTCGATGAGGAAGGGGTGGTCGGGGTGGTCCTCAGGCGTGTGCTTCAGCAGGTCCTGCCAAGGGGACACCCCCAGGATGTCACCATGGGCACAGCACAATGCCACCCCACTGCCCGTTGCTAAGCCCCCAGTCAGCCACGGAGGTGCAGACTCCAAGTGATGAAGAAAGGGTTGGGAAGGATGTGACAGCTTTAAAAGCTGCCATTATGAGGAGGAGGGGATGAGCCATGGTGTCACCCCCTCCCAGGACAGCACAGACCCCGTCCCAGCGCTGCTCCTCCTACCTTCACCAGCAGCTCGTACCGCGGGATCCTCTGGACAGGTTTGATCATCAGGTCAGACAGAGCCTGCTTCTCCTTGTTCTCTCGCATGCTTTGCTGCAAAATATTAGTGGGGGACAAGGATGGGCCCGCTAGGTGGGACACAGCGGGGTCACAGAATCATCACAGAATATCCCAAGTCGGAAGAGACCCATAAGGATCCATGAGTCCAACTCATGGCTCAACACGGGACCACCCAAAATTCACACCCTATGTCTGACAGCATTGTCCAAATGCTTCTTGAACTGTGGCAAGCTCAGTGCCATAACATGCCGTGCCACCAGCCCAGGACTTGGAGTGACACCACTTTGGGATCTGGGGGACTCCTTTTGACACCACTCAATGTGATGGCTGTTCACCATTGATGGGCTTCCCGCAACAAGGTGGAAAAATCCCAATGTGACCACAGATAACCAGTTTCCTCCCATGAACCCTTCTGCTCCACCAGTGGCTCCCAGTAAGGCGGTGACCATGGTGGCACCCAGGACCCACCTCCAGGAACTTCATGAACGCCGGCCGTGCCTCCTTGGCGATCCTGACGGCATCCTTGGCGTTGAGGAAGTTATCGATGTAGGCAGAGTAGATGTTCACCAACACGTCCTTGGAGAACTGGGGGGAAAAAGAGGGAAAATGGGGTCTGAGCACTTCTGAGGCTTGGAGAAGCTGTCCCAAGGGTTAACGGAATCCATCTGGATCTGCCCAGGCTTAGCTCCCCGCCTCGATTTTTCAGCCCTGACATTTCTGCTCCCGATGCAGAAACGCCGAGCTGCAGACCCAGCCGGCCGCCGCATCACCCCGCCGTTAAGCTAAGCAGACCGAGGGCCTGGAGATCGTCTCCCTCCATCTCCGACGTGGTTTGCCCATCCTTTCATCATCCCCCTGCTTCCTGCTCCCAGATTTTCCCTGCTTGGGGCCGTGTCCGAAAAAGCAAGCGTGAAAAAGCAAAGCTTTGGGTTGAACCCTTTTCTTCCCCCCAGTGGAAGACACAGGGTCGGGTCCTACCGACTGCACCAGGAGGTCGCCCACTTTCTGCTTCTCGTGCCAGTTCTGCACACAGTCGTGGATCTGCTCCAGGAACTGCTCGTGGTGCTCCAGCAGCTCGGGGATCTGGTCAAAGATCTCATCCACCAGGGACGGGTCGCACAGCAGCGAGTTCTCGGGTTGCTTCAGCGGCTTCATGTAACCCTGGGGGGAAGCATGGCGTTGGGGCACACAGATACTAATTTTGTTTTCTTTTCACCTTTCCAAAATGAATTTTTCAACCCACTTGGGTTGGGATCAGCAGCATCCTGCAGCAGGAGGTTCCCCTGGTGAACCCAGCCAAAGGCATGGGATGTTGGAGGAGGCATCAGCCCTGCATGGCTTTGGGCATTGGGGACCCACCAAAGGGACCAGCCCATGACATTTTTGGCACCCCAATCCTCCAGGGACCATCCTATCCAGTGTCCCCCACGGCAGCGTGGGGAGCAGAGCAGGTTTGCATGAGGAACCCCCAAAACACGGAGTCCTCTGTCCCCCAGCCGTGTCCTCAACAGCCTCCAAATCTTTGCTGTCACAAATCTCAGTCCCCTTTGTGTGACCCAATGGGGAAATCACGGCAGCGAGACTGTGGGATCCAAATCTATTGGTTCTGGGTGGGATTTTGGGTGCTTGGGATGAGGAGGAAGGTGATCTGAAGCATTCTCAAGCCTTGCATCCTCCTCATCCCCATGGGATGGGGTGCTGGTGCCCTTTGGGAGGACCACGGAGCTGAGCAGGGAGGAGAGGACCCACCTAAAGCTACTTCAGATGTCTCCGAGTTGGTGATGGAGGTGCCTCCCACCAAGGATGAGGTTCTCCAGGATGATGGTGGGAGAGATGAGCATGGAGACACTCCCCAGCTCAGCAAAGGGGAGGACAGGCAGAGCTTGCCCCTGCACCATCTGGGTGGGCTGGAAGATGCTGCTCCAGCCAGTCCCCATGCCTGGTAGCCATGATCCTACAAGCCACCAGTGCCACCTTTCTCCATATGAGCCCACCAGCAAACCAGGTCCCCTGGATGCGTCCCAAGGGTGATAGCTCAGCCATCAATACCATGACCACCAGAGACACCATCCCACCCTGAACCATGAGTAGCTTCCCCCTAAATCAGCCCTCGGGCCAGGCTCCTTTTGCCCCTCCAAACCAACAAAGGGTCCCTTCCTCCTGCAGCAACATCTGGCAGAGCACATCTGGATCTGCTGCACGAGCAGCCTCGCTGGGGACTTATCCAGAAAGCCAAACCAGGAGTTGGGGTGATGGCTGCCCACATGCTCAGCCTAGCAGACATCCTACAGGCACCACCTTGCAGCAAGCAGAGCAGATCTTTTGATTTTTCAGGCATTTCCACTTGCAGCAGTGGGGTCCAACAACCCATAGCTCTGCCAGTGTGACCCAGACCTCAGGGGGCTGATGGCCATTACCCCTCTGAAACACCTCCGTGAACAGCTGAGGGGTGAGCAGGCTGCTCAGGGGGGGTGGAATTAGGTTGGTACTAAAAACAGGACCTAAAACCCATGGCCCACGGGGGATGTTGGGGGTGTTAGGACTCTCCCAGCATGGGGTGAGCACCAGCAATGATTCGGGAGATGCGAGGAAGAGATCTGGGACATGAGCTTGAGGACATGGTTCCTCCTAGGTGACAGCTGATCAGGACCCGTTACGGGGTTGATTCGCTGCTGTCCCCAAAGCCACCACCAGTCCCCTCTCTGTCCCCGTGTTGACACAACACTGGGATCCGACTCCACATCCCAAGCACGGCTACAAGCAAGGGATGGCCACAACCAAGGGACAACTGCTCCGTGACAGCCCTGGATGTCCCACGGGGCCACCACGTGCCACCCCCGTGCTGCCCATCCGTGCCACCTACCTGCATCAAGGTGCGCAAGGACTCCACGTAGGACTGCTCCGTGTCCAGCAGCGTCATGATGACGTGCTTCCTCATGTCCTACACGGGCGGAGAGAAAAAACCCAAATAAAATTGGGTGACAAAGGGGACAAGGAGGGGACGGGGACCCTTCGGGGCACCGATTGTCCCCTCTGGTGCCGGCACGGGGGCTGTGTGCCAGAGGAGCCGGCGCGCGTCCAGCTCGCTCTCCACCCCGATGGAGGAATCCAGGAGGATTAGGAAGTACATGACACCGAGCACACAGACGCCTGGTTTCCTCCGCGCCCGCGTCAGGAGCTCTCACAGCCCTACATGGGTCGGTGCCGGCGGTCTCCTTCTCCCCGCGCTCGGCGCGGCCCCGAGCCGCGAATTCCTGACGGCACCCGGGCACCCGCGCTTGGTCCTGGTGCTGCGTGCCCCAAGGAGGGGGCTCAGAGGGTTGGGAGGGGTATAGGGTTTGGGGTCCGGGTAGTTTTGGGGCTCTGAGACCCCCTTATAACGCAGCACCCATGGGGAGCGTCCCCAGCTGCAGCTCAGCCATGGGGCACAATGGTGCAAGGGATCCAAGCTGGGTGGCACCCCCGAAGTTTTGGGTGCTGAGATGCTACAGAGGTCCTGGATGGAGAGACACCCCCAAATTTTTGAGTGCTGAGGTGGTTCAAGGACCTTGGATGCAGAGACACCCCAAAAGTTTTGGGTGCTGAGATGCTCCGAGGACCCTGGCTGCACAGAAACCCCAAAAGATGCTGAGATGCCCCAAAAGCCCTACACCCCAAAAGTTTAGGGTGCTGAAGTGGTCCAAGGACCATGGCTGTGAGACGCCCCAACATTTCTTGGTGCCAAGATGCAATATGGACCCTGGATGCAGAGTTGCCCCAAAAGTTTTGGGTGCTGAGATGCTCCACAGACCTTGGACACAGAGACACCCCAAAGATTTTGGGTGCCAAAATGCTCCAGAGAACCTGGACACTGAGATATCCCCAAAGTTCTGGGTGCCGACATGGTCCAAGGACCCTTGGTGCAGAGACATCCCAAAAGTTTTGGGTGCAAAGATGCCCCAAGTGTGAGATGCCCCAAAGATTTGGGTGCAGAGATGCTCTAAAGTCCCAACACCCCAAAAGTTTTGGGTGCTGAGAAGCTCCAGAGACCCCGGGTGTGAAGATGCTCCAATGGGTCTGGGCACAGTGACATCCAAAGGGTCCTGGAGACACCCCAAAACCCATGGGTGCAGGGACCCCCCCCAAATGCTGTGGGTGCTTGGACACCCCAAAACACACAGGTGCAGGGACACCCCAAAGGCACTGCCTGCTGTCCCCAGAGCTGCAGGACCCCAGCATGGCCACACACCCCATTCACCTGCACCCCCATTTTGCTCATCCACGTGCCCCATCTTCCCACTCCCAGCCCCAAACTGCACCCCACGGGGACACAGGCACCCCAAAACACCAGGACACCCTCCCTGAGTGCTGATCCTCCCCATCCACCCATCTCCACCCACCCTTACCCAAGGACGGGGCCGTGCCTCAGTTTCCCCAATTGCTCTCCACGCTGAGGTTGCCCTCTCCATGACATAAATTTCCTCCTTGTGTGCCCAGGACCAAATATTTCGGTGATGGGACCGATCCTACCTGGGACAGGAGAAACACAGTGCCTGTCCCCTTCCCTATTCTGCCTCAGTTTCCCCACGGGGCTCCATTTTCCAGCTGCACCCCCCCCAAGACCCTGCATCCCCCAGCACGATGGGGATGCTCAGAACCTGCAGACCATGGGATTTAGGGGGGGGAGAGGCATTCTCCCAGCACTGCAACCACCTGCCCTCATCCACACAACTCCACAGTGTAAATCAGTGTACGTGGGGGGGCTGCGTGCAGATCCAGCCCCCGTCACTCCTCCAGCTGCTTGGCACAAAGCAGGGCCCCTCCCAGCCTGGGGGCGGTGGGATGAGGATGGAGGCACAGGATGAGGATGGAGGTGGAGGATGAGGATGGAGGCACAGATGTGGATGAAGGCATGGGATCAGGATGGAGGTATGGATGACGATGGAGGCATGGGATGAGGATAAGGATGAGGATGGAAGCATGAGATGAGGACGGACACATGGGATGAGGATGAGGATGGAGGCACAGATGTGGATGAAGGCATGGGATCAGGATGGAGGTATGGATGACGATGGAGGCATGGGATGAGGATAAGGATGAGGATGGAAGCATGAGATGAGGACGGACACATGGGATGAGGATGAGGATGGAGGCACAGATGTGGATGAAGGCATGGGATCAGGATGGAGGATGGATGACAGAGGCATGGGATGAGGACAAGGACGGAAGCATGAGATGAGGATGAGGATGGAGGCATGGATGAGGATGGACACGTAGGATGAAGATGAGGATGGAGGCATGGGATGATGATAAGGATGGAGGCATGGGATCAGGATGGAGGCATGGATGAGGATGGAGGTGCACGATGAAGATGGAAGCACACGATGATGATGAGGATGGAGGCGTGGATGAGAATGAACTTTCAGGATGAGGATGGAGGCCCAGATGAGAATGGAGGCACAGGATGAGGATGAAGGCATGGTACTGAGGATGGAGGCATGGATGAGGATGAGGATGGAGGCACAGGATAAGGATGGAGACATGGGATGAGGATGAAGGTGCAGGATGAGGACAAGAATGGAGGCCCAGATGAGGATGCATCTGTGGGATGCAGATGCAGGCACAGATGAGGATGAAGATGGAGGCACAGCTAAGGATGAAGGCATGGATGAGGATGAAGGCACGGGATGTGGATGGGTAAGTGGATGAAGACGGAGGCCCAGATGAGGACAGAGGCATGAGATGTGGATACAGGTGCAGGATGAGGATGAGGATGGAGACACAGAGTGACGATGAGGATCGAGCTGTGGATGAGGAAGGAGGTGCAGGATAATGATGGAGGCACAGATGAGGATGGAGATGTGGTAAAAGAATGAGGGTGAAGGCACAGATAAGGATGGAGGCACAAATGAGGATGGAGGCATGGATGAGGATGAGGATGGAGGCACAGATGAGGATGAAGGCACGGGACGAAGATACAGGTACAGGATGATGATGAGGATGGAAGCATGGATGAAGATGAGGATGAAGGTCCAGATAAGGATGAAGGCACAGATGAAGATGAAGGCACAGATAAGGATGGAGGCACAAATGAGGATGGAGGCATGGATGAGGATGAGGATGGAGGCCCAGATGAGGATGGAGACATGGATGAAGACGAGGATGGAGGCACGGGATGAGGACAAAGGTGCAGGACGAGGATGGAGGCACAGATGAAGATGGGGCACAAATGAGGATGGAGGCATGGATGAGGATGAGGATGGAGGCCCAGATGAGGCTGAAGGCACAGATGAAGATGAAGGCATGGATGAGGATGAAGGCAGAGATGAGGCTGAAGGCACAGACGAGGATGGAGGCACAGAGGAGGACGCAGGTACAGATGAGGATGGAGGCATGGATGAGGATGAGGATGAAGGCACATATGAGGATGAAGGCCCAGATGAGGACGCAGGCACAGATGAGGATGCAGGCACAGATGAAGATGAAGGCACGGATGAGGACGCAGGCACAGACGCGGACGCAGCGCGGGATGCAGATGGAGGCGCGGTTGCCACGGTGACGGCGGTCCAGACCCAGCTCAGCGCACGTGTCCCTCC
>WBMW01002389.1:537161-556427 GCA_013396635.1 Penelope pileata | reverse complement strand
AAAAAAAAAAATCCAACCCCCCCCTCTCGGCCCCCCCTTTTAGTAATAAAAAATCCAAACGCCGCGGCGGCGCGGAGGGGAAGAGAATAGAGGGGTCTATTTATAGGTCTGGGAAAAAAATAAAATAAAAATCGAGCCCTCCCCGGGCGGCACGAGTAGATTCTCCGGTGTCTACTATTAGGGTTGGGCTGCGGCTGGCTGCGTGCGTCCGGGGGCGCGTGGTGGCACGCGTGTCCCCGGCCCCGGGTTGGTGCCGAGGCACCGGAGGGCGGTGGGTGGGAGAAGGGAGCGGAGCGCGGCGGCGATGCGGCCGTGCCCACGCACGTACGGCGCCGGGGTTGGGTCCTGCGGCGGCAGGGAGGGATGCTGCGCTCCGATGGTCCCTGGGGATTGGGGTTATGGGGTGAGGGTGGTGATGTTGGGGTGGGGGAGTGATGTGCCCCCCACCATTCTATCGCCAGGGATGGAGAGGTGGGGAACCCTGTGGATAGGGATGGAGATATGGGGAACCCTATGGGGAACTCACCCATGGGGTTCATGGGGAAACCTATGGGGAACCCACCATAGGGTTTATGGGGAACTGATCCATGGGGTTCATGGGGAACCCTATGGGGAACCCATCCATAGGGTTTATGGGGAACCGATCCATGGGGTTCATGGGGAACCCTATGGGGAACCCATCCACAGGGTTTATGGGGAACCGATCCATGGGGTTCATGGGGAACCCTATGGGGAACCGATCCATGGGGCTCATGGGGAAACCTATGGGGAACCCACCATAGGGTTTATGGGGAACTGATCCATGGGGTTCATGGGGAACCCTATGGGGAACCCACCCATGGGGTTCATGGGAAACCCTATGGGGAACCGATCCATGGGGTTTTATGGGGAACCCTATGGGGAAACCATCCATGGGGTTCATGGGGAACCCTATGGGGAATCCATCCATGGGGTTCATGGGGAATCCTATGGGGAACCCATCCATGGGGTTCATGGGGAACCCTATGGGAAACCCATCCATGGAGTTTATAGGGAATCCTATGTGGAACCCATCCATGGGGTTCATGGGGAACCCTTCCATGGAGTTCATGGGGAACCCTATTGGGAATCCATCCACAGGGTTTATGAGGAACCCATCTGTGAGGTTCCCCCTATCTCCATCCCTGTTTCCAAACAGCGCTTTGGGGGTGTTGCATCCCCCTCCCTGCATACACCCCCAATTTGCATTATAAAAAAAAAAAAGGGAAACTGAGGCACGGAGCAGCCTTCCCCCACCTGTAGGATCCAGGGAAACTGAGGCACAGAGCAACATCCTCCCCCCAAAAAATTGATCTTTCAGCACTCGCACCCCTGCTCGCCCCATCCCTGCATCCTCCTGCTTCGTTAATGAAATCTAATTAGCCGCTTGCCCGTTTCCATGGCAACGGCGTGCAGCAGGGCTGCACCCGACTGGTGCAGACAGTCAATTTCCTCTCTGCGCTGAGGAAAGATGAGCAGCCCTCCCTGGGGGGCGTGCAGAGAACGGACAGCTCGGTGCATGCAACGCAGCGGGCACGGAGCACGAGGGGCAACGAGGCCACGTGCGGCTGCAGCATCGTGGGCTCCTTTAGGCTGCAATCAGTTGGGATTGGAGCCCCATCGGGATTGCAGCCCTGGACCTGTTCCTGCTGTAATCCCTGGCACAGTGGGGTTGTAATCTCAGACCCCTCTGGGCTGCAATCCCACACCTCTTCCAGCTGAAATCCCGAATCCATTTGGGTTGTAATCTCGGATGTGTTTCATTTGCAATCACAGATTCATTGGGTCTGCAGTCCTGGACCTATTTGGACTGCAGCCATGGACCCAAGCGGGCTGCAACCCTGGACCCATTGCACTGCAATCCCAGACCCATTGGGGCTGCAACCCTGGACCCACTGCACGGCAATCCCAGACCCACTGGGGTTGCAACCCTGGACCCATTGCACTGCAATCCCATACCCACTGGGGTTGCAACCCTGGACCCATTTGGGTTGCAGCATTGGACCTGTCTGGGCTGCAATTCTGGGGTTGCAGTCCCAGATCCACTGGGTTTGCAATCCCAGCCCCACTGCAATTCCAGACTCACTTGGATGCAGTCCTGAACTCATCTGGGTTGCAAACTTGGACCCATTTGAGCTGCAATCCTGGACCTACTGGACTGCAATCCCAGACCCATTTGAGTTGCAGTGCTGCACCCACTGGAATTGCAGTCTCAGACCCACTGTGATCCTGAACTCACGTGGGTTGCAAACTTGGATCCATTTGGGTTGCAATCCTGGACCCACCGGGTTGCAATCCTGGACTCATTGGGATTACAATACTGAATCCATTGGATTGCAATCCCAGCCCCATTTCAATTGCGCTCTCAGACCCACTTTGTTTGCAGCCACAGACCCACGTGCATTACAATCTTGGTCCCACTGGGATTGCAATCCCAGACCCATTCTATTTGCAGTCCAAGACCCATTGAGGTTGCAGTCCAGGACCCATTAGGGTTGCAATCCCAGACTCATTTTGACTGCAATCCTGGACCCAACTGTGCTGCGATCTCAGATCCATTTTGGGTGCAACCCCAGGCCCATTAGGGTTGCAATCCCAGAGCCCATCATGGTTGTAATCACAGACTCACCTGAGCTGCAATCTTGAACCTATAGGATTGCAATCCCAGACCCATTCTGTTTGCAGACCAGAACCTATAGGGGTTGCAATCCTGAACCCATTGGAACTGCAACCTCAGACCCATTCCAGCTGCAACCCTGCATTCATGCTGGTTGCAATCTTGGACCCATTTCAGTTGCAACCCCAGCCTCAACCCCATTGCAATCCCAACCGCATCCCCATTGCAATCCTTCCCCAACCCCATTGCAATCCTTCTCCATCCCCATTGCAATCCTTCCCCATCCCCACTGCAATCCTTCCCCATTCCCACTGCAATCCTTCCCCATCCCTGATGCAATCCTTCCCATCCCCATTCCAATCCCAGCCCCATCCCCACTGCAGCCCTTCCCCACCCCTGTTGCAGCCCTTCCCATCCCTGCCGCACTCCTCCCCTAAGGGCCGTGCTGCGCAGCCTCAGTGCCGCTCCCCTGCTCCTCCCAGCAGCCCCCACCCAGGAGGGGAGGTGATGTCCCCGCTCCCCTTTGCAGAGGGTCCTTCCCATGTCCCTAACGCCGTCCCTGTTCCCAGCCACCCCCCTTTAGCCAATCTCTTCCCACGGTGGCTTTGCGAGGAGATTCTCCGCTGTCTACTATTAGGGTTGAGCTCCCCCGCCAGCGCGTTCAAAGCTCTCAAAACCTTATAAAAGAGGGAGGACTGCTGGAGAAAGGCTCAGTGGGGCACCAGGGAACGAGCAGGACTGGATCCTGCAGTGCCCAGAGCTTTTCTCACTGTCGGATGGAGAGGGAAAGCCGGAGCGAGGCTGCCCAGCCCAGACCCCCCTGCGCGCGGCCCGCAGCCCACAGGAAATTCCTGGGAGTGTTTGGCCACTCGAGCAGCACAGCCTATTTTTAGGGACGGCTAAAATATGAGCCAGCTATTTTTAGAGAGGCTCTTTGTAAACACCTTGAGACTTCCTCTCGGATGGGTGCTTTTTTTTAATTATTATTTATTATATATATATTTTTTTCAGTGCCATCGATCCACGGGAACGCCCCATTTCAATGGGGCAATGCCAACCCCGACCCTGCAGGGAGCCCCAAAGCCTCAGGAGCTCTCCTAGGCTGCTCTGCTCCATTTTTTAACACCCCAACAGCAGCTTCGTGGTGGTGCAATGGGGCCAAAGTGGATCCACGGAGGCTCAGACCAATGGGGCAATGTGGTCCAGTTGGGAACGGTCCCTGCGAGCATCACCCCATTGCCAAACCCAACCAAGTGGCACCAAAGAAATCCCTTTGGCACAGCACAAGCTCAACCAGCAACAGCCACATCCCCACCCATCTTCAGGATTTAATTCAACCCAAAATGCACCAAATTTCCAAAAATTGATATGAATGTTGGGCTACGAATCTCCACAGAGCAACGGATGCTGCATCCCCTGCATCCAGTGTGTGATGATGCTGTGAGGTTGGGCATCCTGGGGGCTCTAAAATGTTGCAAAATATGCAAGAAAGTCCTATAAAAACTCTTTTTCTTAAAAAAAATGGGAGTTTTGGGGAAGTGGAGCACAGGACTATATGGATGAGGGGATGGGACTGCCCAAGCCATCCACTCCCCAAGGCTGAGACCATGCACACATTGGTGCATGTAACGGCCTGCAGCATCCCCCCAGCCCCATTGCATGGAGAATCTGGGATGCGTGGTCACACTGTCAGCAGCTGCCTGAGATGGATTTTGGGGCAAAAAGCCCCACTTTTGGTAAAACCAGAGCGTTTCTGAGTATTCAGGAGCAGGATTTGCCACTCGGGGTCTCCAGAGCTGTTCGTGCTGAAGGAGGAGAGAGCTCTGAGATGGGATGTGCAGTTCTCTTCCCACCCCCACAGAATGTGCCAAAATTAAACAAAAAGTCAGATGCACTCAGGTTGCTTTTCCCCATTTACAGCTCCCGACGCTCCGCAAATAAACGGAATTCTCGAAAGAAAAGCAAAATTGAAGCAAAGCGACCCAAAAGCTGCAGCAATCTCAGCATCTCCCCTCCTCTCGAGTCCCAGTTTGGAAGGAAGTGGTGGGAATGGTGGGAACTGGTGGGAATTCTGCTCTTCCCAGGGCAGATCCCACTAGAGGGAGCTGGGACACAACGAGAGCCGATGGTTTTGGGGACAGTCCCATGTTTTGGGGGTTGGACATCCCAAATCACCACCTGGAGCTGGATGTGATAGATTTAATCATTTATTTCCCCCCCAAAAAAATGGATAAAAAGAGGCACAGAAAGAAGCCAGCCCCACTTCCAGCCAAATTTGTACCTGGCAATATCTCCCTGGCGCGCTCAGCTTGCTCGCGCACTGCGAGATGCTCCATTTCCCACATCCAAGGAGCTCCCTGTTTTGGGGCAAAACAGCCCCAAATCCACAAATCTGAACACCAGATAACAGCAAATTTGTTCCCTTCAACCACACAACCCTCATTCTGAACGTGACAAAACCATCCCTACTCCAAGCCGGTTCCTGACCCCTCGCTGCCTTCCCAACGGAGCGCTCCTTTCCGCCTGCAGTTTCTCAGGGTAACGAAGGCCACAGGAGGGGTTTTCAGGAGGAAAGTTTGGGGTTAATGAAAGGAACCATTTACAGGGTCGGCGGTTTGCAGTGATGTGGCGGATGTGAAACCTCAATAGCTCGGGCGATGCCATTACGTCCAATTCCATATTTCCTCAATCGCTCGGATTCTGGCAGGAAAAAAATCACTTGGAAAAATCACGTGGCCTCCTCTTGGGATGCTTCTAACCAGAAAGTTTGATGGGAGTTTGTACAGTTTTCAAGGCAAGCCCATAGGCCCAGCCCAGCCCTCCGCTGGCTCTTTGCCTCGGGATGAATTTCCCACCGGCAGCGGCAGCGTGCGGCTGTTGGCTCCTTTCCCACGTTACCCGTCCCTGATGCCCTGAAGTGTGTCTGCCTGCAAGCTGTCCCTGCATGGATGCCTCTGGCCTGGGGATGGAGCTGAGAACCAGACATCCTCATCCCTGGGTACCAATCAGCACCACCCCTGGCAGTGCCCATCCATCCCAGGGTACCAATCTCCATCCATGGTGCCAGCTGCCTCCATCCCAGGGCACCAATCTCCATCCATGGTGCCAGCTGCCTCCATCCCAGGGCACCAATCTCCACCACCCATGGCACTGGCCACCTCCATTCTTGGGTGCCAATTTTCCACCATCCCTGGCATGGGCTATATCCATCCCTGGGTACCAATCTCCACCATCCATGTTCCTAACCACCTCCATCCTTGGGTACCAATCTCCACCATCCCTGGCATGGGCTACATTCATCCCAGGGAACAATTTTCCACCACCCCTGGCACTGCCCACCTCCATCCCTGGGTACCAATCTCCACCATCCCTGGTACTGGCTACATCCAGACTTGGGTACCAATCACCACCATCTCTGACACTGGACACTTCCATTCTTGGGTACCAATTTTCCACTATCCCTGGCACAGACTACATCCATCCCTGGGTACCAATCTCCACCCATCCCTGGCATTGTTCACCTCCATCCCTGGATACCAATTCATCACCATCCGTGTTACCAACCATCTCCATCTCTGGGTACCAATCTCCACCACCCCTGGCACTGCCCACCTCCATCCCTGGGTACTAATCACCACCACCCATGTTACCAACCATCTTCATCCCTGGGTACCAATTTCCATCATCCCTGGTACTGGATACATCCATCCCTGGGTACAAATTTCCATGATCTCTGGCACTGTCCACCTCCATCCCTGGATACCAGTTCTCTACCATCCGTGTCACCAACCACCTCCATCCCTGGGTACCAATCACCACCATCCATGGCACTGCCCACCTCCATCCCTGGGTACCGATCTCCCCCATCTTTGGAAAACACGTGCCCCATCCCAGGCTGTGCCCAGGAAGGATGCTGGTGGCCGGCACCACGCACACCCTCACTCCCCATCCATCCGCTCCCTCTTCTCCCACGGGTAAGAACCATCCCAAACTGCTTTCCAGAGCGTAACATCTTTAAAGGAAATCAGAGCATAAATCAGCAGCCCTGATTCAGCTCCGCTTCGGTTTCTAAGAATACCCCCGTGTTTATTCGCAGCCCTCAGGATGGAGATGTTTGCTTTTGCCTCGGCCGTAGTTTTTCCCAGGCTCCCAGACTGGGCCGAGGAGCTTTTGTGCAGGGATGCTCCCAGGAGGAGGAGGAGGAGGAGGGATGGAGGAGGAGGGATAGAGGAGGAGGGTTGGAGGAGGAGGAGATGGAGGAGGAGATGGAGGAGGAGGAGCGCGGCTCTGGCCCCTTTGCCAGCAAATGGATGTTTTTCCCATCGGCTCCCATCTCCCAGAGCCCTTCGAGGGACTTTTTGACTTTTTGCCGGGGTTCTGCAGCCCTTTCACTGAAAAGAAGGAATCACGTTTCTCAGCGGGAGGCGGAAAACGCCGCTTCCCAGGCGACGGCCATGTGATCGCGGCCGTAAATCGCGGGGCAGGAGCTGGCACGGGGATGGGGAGGGAGGGCTCAGTTGGTCGTTCCCTTCTTTGACTGCTCCGCTGCGGTGATTCATCCCAGGAGGACACGGCCTGGCTGTAATTCTGCTTTTTGGAGTGTGAGAAAAAGCCAGATTTTATTCTTGTTATTTTTTTTAAAAAAGGAGCAGATGGAGCAGCTTTTCCAGGAGGAGAGGAAGGGCAGTGGGCACCCTGTGCTGCCCCGGTGAGCGGCATCGCCAGGAACACGGCAGGGATGGGGATGGGGATGGGAGTGGGGGAAGGCTCATTTCCCGGAGAAACACTCATCAGCCAAACACGCAGCGGGGCAGCAGGGCTGCTCCCACGTGATTTTAATTGAAAGCAGGGCTGCAGGTTGCACCGAGAGGGCTTTGAGAGGGGTTTCCCTCCTCCTCCAGTGGCCACCACCACCAAAATTTGGGGATCAAGTGGGATCCTGGCGCATCACAGAGCATCACCCATGTGGTACCCGTATCGGGGGCTGCCACTCCATCCCCAAACTCAAGCATCCTCCCCATGCCACCCTCCCAATGGGAGCATCCCTCCATGATGCTCATCCCCAGCACTTTCCCCCTGCACACCGAGCCCTTACAAAACTCATCGCACCCAGAGGGTTAAGCGTGCCGCGGGGGGCGAGGGCTGCCGGGCTCTAGAGCAGCTTTCACCAAATATGGAAGGTTTTTGCCTCAAGTTTTAGTCACGCAGGCCGGAGCCCAAGAGCGCTGCTTTCCAGATGCTTAGGTCAGACTGCAAGAACACGGCCCCGCTCCCCCCACCGCATCCACCCCGCAAACGGCACCCGATGGGGCTCACTCGGCCCCGACCCACCAGGAAAGCAACAGTGATGATGCTGTCCCCTTAAAATTTGTCACTGAACTCTGCTTTGGCTCCTGGGCAGGAGTGGGGATCCAATGCAACAGCCTGTATCTCTGGTACCCCATCAGCATCCTCCATCCCACAGTGGGATGCATCTCACCCTGGTGCCATCCCACTGGGCACCAGGAGATGATGGGCACCAGGAATCTATGGCCCTTCAAGAGTCCATGGGTACCCAGGGGTCCATGGGCACCCAGGAATCCATAGGCACCCATGGGACAATGGGCACTCAAGAATCGAAGTAAATCTGGGGCTCCATGGGGACTCAGAAGTCCAGGGGTACCCAAAGGGCACCCAAGAGTTGATGGCTACCCAGAAGTTGGTAAGACACCCAGGAGACACCTAGGACTTCACGGGCAACCAGGTGGTGATGGGCACCAGAACAACAGAGTGACAACACTCAGTGACAACAGAGATGACCTGGGGTACCCTGGAGCTGTTGGGAACCCACAGGCTGATGGACACCAGGTGCTGGTGACACCAAGGAGCTGATGGGCACCCAGGAAGCAAGAAGTACCCTGGAGCCCAGGGGCACCCAGAAGTCAATGGACATCTAGGAGTCCATGGTCATCCAAAAGATGATGGATGCCCAGGAGCTGCCCTGGAGTCCCCAGACACCCAGGAGTCCATGAGGACCCAGGGAGAGATGGATGGACACTCTAAAGACAACCAAGAGTTCATGGGCACCAAGGAGCTGATGGACACCCAAGAGCCAAGAGGCATCCAAGAGCCAAGGGACACCCAGGAGCCAAGGGACACCCAGGAGCCAAGGGACAACAAGAGTCCCATAGGCACCCAGGAGATGATGGGACACCCAAGAGCCAAGAGCCACCCAAGAGCCAACGGGCACCCAGGAGGTGATGGGCACCCAGGAATCAAAGGCTACCAGGAGTCCAAGGTCACCCAAGAGCTGATGAGCACCCAGGAGCCCCAAGCAGACCATGTCATGCCCCTACCCCTACCACCTCATGGCCACCCTGCCCTGGTCATGCCCCTGGAAGCCACAAGAAGAAAAGCCCTCAATGGATCCCACTCCCAGCACTGCCCACACCGCAGAGCTGCCCCCAGCCCCACAGCACCCCACACCCCAGCAGGTCTCCATGGCCAATGGAAGGAGGCAAATCAGGGGGTCATGGGAACACCCATGGCACGTCACGTCAAGGCGAGAGGTGACGCCTTCCCCTCTGTGCCATTGGCACATCAGGGAGAGAAAAGGGCGTTTTGGTATCTACTGACCTGCGGCGGGTGCGGGTGGCCGAGGGGTGACCCCCGTCTCTGGTGACCGAGGCTCTGAGCCATCTGTATCCCATCGCAGCGGGGCTTTGGGCAACCAAAAGGGAGATGGAAAAGCTACGCCGCGTCCCCCTGTGCTGCACCGGCTCCTGCGGCACGGTCCCCTACCGATAGCAACAGGATTTCTGCCGAGGGGTCAGGATAAATCCCGTAAAAAAAGAAAGGAGAAGGATGCCAAATCAGGGCAGGCCAGCGAGTCTCCTGCTACCCTGGCTAAAAAAAGCAGGAAACCATATCCCGGGCTGGGAGATGCCAATCTTCCCATGCAAACAACTCCCTGCTTGTTTTCTTTGGAGAGTACCAGCGGGCCAGGGAACGTGCGGTCACAAATAGCAACCCCGTGGCTATTGCCAGGGAAATATTAACCAGCCCTGCTCGAGCGATGCTGCTGGCCCTGCATCAGTCCCACTGCTGTCCCCATATTGGTTCCACCGCTGTCCTCCCATCAGTCCCACTGCCATCCTCCCACCGGTCCCATGGGTCCTCCAGAAGGGACCCAATGAGTTATGTCACCATGCAGCACCTTGGATGTCCCTTCCCCAGCACATCCCTGCTCCGATGCAAAGTTCTTGTTGGGTCCATTGGTGGCTTGGATGTCACCACTGGGGTCAACGGTGGCATAAAGACACCTTTGATTCCCAAAAATGGATGATGAAAAGGTTTTGTGGGTTCCATTGGTGGCTTGAATGACACTGCTGGGGTGATCAGTGGCATAAAGTCAGTCTCGGTTCCCAAAAAGGGACGATGCAACATCTTTGTGGAGTTCCATTGGTGGCTTGGATGTCACAAGTACAGTGACTGGTGGCATAAAGTCACCCTGGATTCCCAAAAAGAGATAAGCAGCAATGCACAGGGGCTCAGGGACGTGTCAGGGTGGTGTCACCAGCCTGGAGTACTCATCAGCACCCCTGCCCCTCAAATTATAGGAATCCAACTTATTTTAAGTATGTCTGCCAATATAAGACCAGCCACCACCATGGGGCAACTGGTCCCAGTGGCCGGTGTGGGCAGGGACTGGGAGGTTGGGGCAGCCCCGGTCCCATGCTGGACCCTGAAGGTGAGCAGCTCTGTGCCCTCTCCTCCAGCACTGCCCAACAGGAGTTTGTGAGAGGCGTGAGTTGCTGGAATATTTTTACCCAGATGCTGATTTTCGCTCTCCCTCCTATTGGCCAGCCAGCAGTTCCCAAAGACCCAAAAGCAAACACGCTATTTATAGAGAGAGTTCATTTACTGGAGCCTTTCCCTTTGAAATTCCTCACCCATCCTCTCCATGGAAACTGAGAGAGCCCGGAGAAACAGCCCCACTGGGACCAAACATCAGAGCTTTAAAAAGAGCCGCGCTGGGAGCGGGGGTGGAAGCGGCTGATGTTCCCCTCTGGACACATCCTGGCCTGGAAGAACCACGGTGGAAATCTCAGCGCACTCAATTTAGTGGGTCCTGGCTGTGCAAGTGTGGGTTTGATGCCTTCAGGATCAGATGCTCTGGAAGATGGACCACTGGGGCCAGTGGGTGTGGATGGGTGGTGAGGATGGGTGCTGGAGGTGGGTGGGTGGGGCTGGATGGTTGGAGATGGGTGGAGACAGGTGGATGGAGATGGATGGAGATGGATGGAGATGGATGGAGATGGATGGATGGATGGATGGAGATGGATGGAGATGGATGGAGATGGAGGGATGGATGGATGGATGGATGGATGGAGATGGATGGATGGATGGATGGATGGATGGATGGATGGATGGATGGATGGATGGAGACGGATGGAGATGGATGGAGACATACAGATGAGAAACGGTGGATGAAAATGGATGGATGGATGGACAGAAACGTATGTACAGAAGGAGAAGGGTGGATGGAGACGGATGGATGGAAGGATGAAGATGGACGGATGAAGATGGATGAATGCAAAAGAATGGAGTTGAATGGATGGGCTTAGATGAATGGCTGGAGTTAGATGGCTGGTTGGCTGCACAAGGATGGAGATGGGTAGATGGAGATTTATGGATGGATAGATGGATGAATGACCGAGTGGGTGGCAATCTTATCCATGGCAGGAGGACTGAAACTAAAGGATCTTTACGGTCCCTTCCAATCCAAGTCATTCCATGATTCTATGATTCTAAGCACGAGGGGGATGGATGCATGGAGATGGATGGAGACAGCTGGGTGGAGACTGATGGAGATGGGTGGTTGGGTGAATGGAAGGAAGAAAGGAAAAAGGAAGGAAGGAAAGAAGGAAGTCTTGCAGGCAGAATCTGCTGGACATCAACATCATTGCACAGAGGGGTCAGTCCTGGGAGTAGGGGAAGAAACTCTGCTTGTCCCAACCCCAGTTCTGCTCTAGAATCATAGAATCAGAGGAGGCAGGTGATGACTGCATGGAGGAGAGCCAGAGGAACCCACAAAACGCTTTGGCTGCATGGGATTTTGTACGGAAGAGCCCAGGCATGAAGCTCTGTGCATGCAGGGTGCAGGCAGGTCGCCCAGAAATGCAGAGCAGCCCCTGTGCAAAGCCTGGCCACGTGCTTGGGTGCACGGCAATGGCACAGCCCTGCCCCATGCATCTCACCATGCACTGTTGCATGTGCAATGTGATCTCCCTGTGCACCCTTGCACGTGCACCATAGCACCAGGGATCCTTGCAGGGATGTGCACTCTAGCACCAGGAGTTTCCCTGTACAGGGATGCACACAGACAGCACAACCAGGGATATCCCTACGCATCCCTGCACCCCAACACCAGAGATGTTCCCGTGCACCCCTATATGTGCACCCCAGCACCTGTGCAGGACCAAGGCCCACCCATTGGAGCTGACCCCCCCAGCCCAACCTCCCACCCTCACGGCAGCACCGCTGGCTCCGTGCCAACAGCGTGACCTTTGGGTGCGTGGCCATGGGCCAAAGCCAACCCCCAACACGGGGCCAGCCCAGCGCTAACCCTCTCAGCTCCCTGACCCTATATCCATTGGCATGGGGGTGGCTGCAACCCAGCCCTACATCTCCAATCCCCCCAAAAGCTGTGCCTATAGGTGACAGAGGTGACAGCCATCCATCACCTCTATCAGAGTGTTTCCCCAAAACCCAAAAATAGTGCTTTCCCCCCCCCCACAGAACCTCCTATGAGGGCACAGAGTGAGCTGATGTCCCTGCAGGGTGACACTGTCCCCATGGGCTGTGCCTGATGGCACGGGCAGAAAGCGACCGCAGTGCGCTCAAAATATCGCCCGGGAGAGAAAAGCAGAGATTTCCCCGCCCCGGGCGTGTAATTATAGACTCACAGCAACGGCGAAAAACGAGAAAACTCCCAACTGTGGCCCAAAACCTGGTTCCTATGGAGATCTGTGGGGGAAAAGGGAGCAGAGGGGTGTCACGAGGACAAAGGATGCTGCAACCCATGCTCCCACCAAAACCCCGATACGACATCCCCTCCGTAACCCCAAATCTGTCCACACTTTGAGGGAAAAAAATCCTTTTTTCCTTCTCCCTCCATCCCAGGAGAGCTTTTTCAGCATGTCCCCATCGGGGAGCAGCAGGTGGGGGAAGGCTGTGCCGGGGCCACGTTCCCATGACATGTCTGATCCTGCGAGGTGCTCTGTTTAAGTCAATATTTTCCCGTTTCATCCGGCTGCTGCTAAGTCAACAAACAAAGCGTGGCGGCGAACATACCTCATTTTCCACCCCTTGGGGTGCTGCACACACGGGTGCTCCCCCATTCTGGCTGCTTATGGGACACTATTGGCTTCAGGGAGACAGAAAAATTCCTTTTTCCCTTTGTTTGCTGCCTCCAAAGTATCATTTCTTTCCGCAGCCCCCACGCTACAAAAGGGTTTTGCCGTGGGATGCGCGGCGCTGGGCGAATAAAAACCTGGTGTATGGGTTTCGAGCTCTCCAGCACCAGGGACTCCCTGGCCCCGTGGAGAATTGCTGGAAGGAGCCCAGGACAAACAGTTACAGAACAGCACGTTACAGCCACCCGCCAGCACACGCAGCCCAACACCGGCACCGAGAAAACGGGGGATTTTGGGGGGTAAAAGTTGGGTTTTGTCACGCTTCAAAGGGATTTGGTCTGTGTTTTGCTCGGGATTTTGGATCTCTGGGCTGTCTCTTTGCTCTGGGTATGCCAAAGAAATGGGGGAAAAATGCAAAATATGAAAGCAAATCCTTGGTGGTGCAGGCATCCTCCCCTCCAATGGACATCGCACGGATTTCCAATGCGTGTTCCAGCCGCCCCTAGACGAACACATTTAGGTGAATTAAACACAGCTCCCAACGAACTGGGATGAGGCAGAGCTGCAACGTAAGGACTATTTTTCTGGGGAATAAAACCATGCAAAGAAGCAGACCCTGTTGTTACTCCCCAAAGACAGACAAGAAGGGCGGACGGACGTCGTGACGCAGATGACCATTTTGGAAGACCAAAAGTCCCCATGTAGCAACGACAGCGGAGGAGCAGCCTCCAGATGATGCAGCAAGCCAGAGCCAAGGCAGGGATAATACATAAAAAACAAATAAAAAATGAGGGTAATTTCTTCCCTGTAGGTCCACGAGTGTGTAAATCACCGCTCGGTCCCAGTTCTTGGTGCTCTGCCCTATAATGAAAGCAACCCAGTCCCCCTTGCTCCCCCCGGCCACGGCTGGTGCCATCCGAAATAAAACATCCCAGCTCCGCTCTCTAATAAATCAAAGGGAAATAAAATCCTGGTTTAGGTCCTTAGAGGCTCGGAGGCAGGAGGGAGATTCAAAGATACAGCCGCAGCGTTGCCCTTAAAAGGCAAAATTTGCACCCTCGGTGCCGAGCCCGGCGGGTTCGAACAAGGTGAGCAGCATCTGTCCCATGGCCCCAAGGTGACGCTGAGCCAAAGTGGGCTCCCAGTTGGCAGCAATTGGTGCTGGAGTGGGTTGGCTGGGGGAAAATCCACCCCAAGAAGCCCCAAATCAGTTTGGATGCTCCTGATTGGAAATTGCAACGACTGGTGCTTCTACAGCGCTTCTCAGCCCAAGATGATGAGGTCTCTTGCAACCATTAATTATTTCCCCGTAATTACAATGAGCCAGACCCTCATCTTGAAGCTACAGCACAGAGAGGTGAGCACTTGCTCTGTACCAACGTTGGCCAAAAACACAGCGAAATCCACCCCAAACCAATTTCCAAGGATGCTTCTCCCGCATCACGATGCTGGGGTCTCCTCGCCCCCAGCGTGGATTTTTCCCCAGTGCCATGGTGATGCCATCATCCACCCCCCTCCACCTTCCCTCTAAACCTCCCCGGAGGCGTCGACCGAGTCCGCACCAACGTGGCCCATAAATTATTTTGTGCAAACAACCACGCGGAAACCAGGGCACGTCGCAGCTGCGAGCGAACACGCGCCGGCTGCGCTGCTATTCCTGCAGCCTGGGGCGGGGAAAATCACCCCACCTGCAACCACCCGCACCCATCTGCGGGGCTGGGAGGTGACGCAGCACCCAGCACCCACCCCGATTATGGGTGCTGGGATCTCAGCGAGGAGGATTTCTGCTCTGATTTGCTGTTGTTGGATGAAGGAGGGGGGGAATGGGTGAGCACAGAGCCCATCCCGTGCATGGGGAAAGGTGGATTATGCAGAAAATGGGTGCTGATAACAGCAAGGCAGCCACCCTCGCCTGAGGGCATGGATCAAAGCCGGCGCTGCAGCTCCATCCCGATGCAGGAGCATGGATGGGTTCATGGGACGGCAGCGGGATCAGCAAATCCTGCATTCCCAGGGTGGGAGTCCTGTTGTCCCCCATACCCAAGGGGCTCTGGGGAGCCTCCCAACCCCAGCAAAATGAGGATGGAGCAGTCAGAGCTTTGCCATCCAAGAGCAAATCCTTTGGGATTTGCCAAGAAGATGTTGGGGTGACGCTGGAACTGGGTGATTGTGAAGGTCCCTTCCAACCCAACTCATTGCATGTGTCTGAGATGGCGGTGAGTCACTGTCCCTTATCGCAGCCCTGGCGTGTGCCACCGGGATACATCTGACCTTGGGACAACACTTGGATGGGGAACTCCAACCAAATCCAGTGGGAATACAAAAGGAACTCCAATCAAACCCAGCGGGAACTCAACGGGAACTCCAATCAAACACAGCGGGAACCCTAAGGGAATTCCAATCAAAGCCAAAGGGAACTCCAACTGAACCCAGTGGGAACCAAAACGGAACTCCAACCGAACCCAAAGGGAACCCAAAGGGAACTCCAACTGAACCCAAAGAGAACCCAAAGGGAACTCCAACTGAACCCAAAGGGAACCCAAAGGGAACTCCAACTGAACCCAAAGAGAACCCAAAGGGAACTCCAACCGAACCCAGTGGGAACCCAAAGGGAACTCCAATCAAATCCAAAGGGAACCCAAAGAGAACGCCAACCAAACCCAAAGAGAACCCAAAGGGAACTCCAACCGAACCCAGTGGGAACACAAAGCATTCAGTCTGGAGATGCTCAGGGAGGAAAATGGGAAAAACACCTGAATTTTGTGCATGCATGCATGCACTAGGAAAATATCCTTGCTTTGCATCTCAGCCTGGCCAGCAAGGGTTACGCTGCCTGGGCACTCCTAGCTTGGCCACTGGAGGCTTTGCAAGAAATCGTACAGCCCGTTCTCTCGCTGCAATAAATCGCCACCCAAATGGGGCTCGGGTATTTCTGGGCTTCGCCTCGGTGCCGTGCAGGGATTTCAGCCCACGGGGACTCGTGCTGAGTTATTAAAAGCTCGATGGGTGTAGGAGGTGGTGATGCTTGCAAGCATGGCATCACTTTCCCAGCAGCTTCACGTCCCCTATCTGTGCTCCCATATCCAAAAATTCATCTCCCCTGAGCCTCCTGGGAGCAGCACTAATTAAATGGGGTAAAATCTTTACACTGCAGCATGTACAAGCACTTTTTTCAACCACTTTTCCCCCTTATTTTAAAAATGAACATTTCTGTATAAAGCTGTAACTCCAGTGCAGTCACCAAAGAGCCTCAAGTTGCAGAGTTTTAGGGGAAAAGCTGTGCTCAGCACGTTCCCACGCAGAGCAATCGCAAGACATTTTTGGGGTGGAAAGCATCAGTTTGCTCAATGGGGCAGAACATTGAGAATACCAATAAAAAAGACAATTTAAGCCCCCTGTCAAAGAAAAATCAACTTTTGACCCAGCATTTCAGGCCCAAAATCACCCATTACTGCCCAAGAGCACATTCATTTACGAGGACCCTATAGAGCACCTTTGGGAGATGCAACAAGAGTGCAGAAGCACCTTCCAGTGACATTTGGTGCTGTTTGACCCAGAGGTCATTTGGTTTCCACCCCAAAATCACCTAATTTGGGGTTGTTTCTACACCAAGATCACCTTCTTGGGGGAATGTTCCAAAATCTATCCCCCCTACAACCAGAAAGGGTCAGGCCTTGCTCTTGGCCATCCCAGAGCACCTACTCGCATCAACGAGATGACTTTGGTCCCAAAGAGACACACAACAGGGACACCAAAACATCCCCACTACCCAGGGTGGGGGTCTCACACCATAAAACATCAGAATTTGGGGCAAAATGGGCACTTACCACTTGGGGCTTGCTCCTGGGGTCGGGCTGCCGTGGGCACCTAGTGGGCTCAGGGGCGGTGGGCGTTGCGGGCGAGGAGCGGGACGCATCCCCAGGGCTGGGGGACGTGTCACCAGAGTTGAGGGCCAGCATGTATCGCTTGGTGACATCCTCCAGCGATGGCGGCTGAGGGGTAGGGAAGGACCTGACGGGGGGACGGGCGGCCTCTGGTGCAGGGTGCTGGACATGGTGGCCAGCGTGTGGCTCGGGTACCGTGATGGGGATGAAGGTGGCGGGCTCACTGGTGTGCCGCACGTGCTTGGTGGCCGGGCGGGCTCTGGAGATGGCGGTGGGCACCACTTGGTTCTCCTGGTGGGACGCGCGGCCGCTGCGCTTCTTGGTGCTACGGCGGGCACCACGCGGCGACAAGACCTCGGCCAGCTTGGGGTCGAAGCCGTAGCCATGTCCGACACCTTGGGGACATGCGGGGACAGCTCTCTGCTCAGAGAGGATGGGCTCGCTGCTGGATGGTGGGATGCTGCCCTCCAGCTCATGGATGGCCTCGCCGGGCCCCTCGAAGGCACCCGCCGGCAGCTCACCACGGCGGCTGGGATCGCTCAGTGACTTCTTCTTGATGGTTTTCCCATTGCCCTTCTCATCGATGACTTTATCCATGGCGCCGGGCTGGCTGACGATGGTCTGGATGAGGCTGCTGTAATCCCGCAGCCCGTCGCTGCAGAGGGACAGGTCACTGCCCGCGCTGCCCGCGTTCCCGGCCAACGCGATGGCCGAGGGCTGGGGGATGCCACCCTTGGCGCTCAATGAACCCAACAGGTTGCTGTCAACGGAATAATTCTTTGCCTCCTCCGCCACCGGGCAACGCCGATGGGGCATGGGGTCGCTCAGGGAGCGGTAGGGCTCACCAGGACCCTCCCCAACACCGCTCTCGACCCCGTTGGTGCCCACTGAGGGGAATTTCCGACGGCGCCGCAAGCTGCTGGGTGTGCTCGGGGCCTCCGGTGGTGCTTGGGCCTTGCAGGCCGGAGTGTCCTCCACAGCCGGAGCCGGGGGTGGAGGTGGCTCAGTGGCAGTGACAACGGTGTCATGCAGCTGCCAGGTGGCCACGGCCTCATGTAGGTCCCCCAAGGCCACCCCAACAGGCCCTGGCTCTGGCTCAGTGACAATGCCCTCGTCCGTCACGCTCGACTCGTGACCCGACAGCTCCTCCATGGACTTCCTGCAAGAGACATTCTCCTCCAGCTGTGCTTTCTTCAAACCCCGCGCACTCACCGACTGTCCCCGAAGGGCCACGTCTGTCCCTGTCATTGGTGCCACCTCCTCAGCACCCTCCACACCTCCGCTGTCCTTCTGCTCGGCCACCAAGCCATAGTCCTGCTGGGAACCCATCCTGTTGATCTTCTCAAAGACCTGCCTGGCCTCCTGGATGTACTGATCCTGGATGACCACGGGCAGCGCGTCCTCGTCCCCGAGCCTCCCGCCATCGTGGCTGTTGGCAGAGGCCAGGAGGAGCTCGGAGGAGCTCTGCTTCATGGCGTTCTGCAGGAAGAGCCGACGCGTCCCCGCCTTGTCAGAGCAGGTGAAGGACTTGGCACGACGCAATGTGGCCGTCAAGTCCTTCAGCGTAGGCCGCTCGCCCGGCGCCCAACGGTTGGGGGCCTGAGTGGTGCCACGGGCCCGGAGCCCAGCCGGGGGGACATCGTAGGCCGCGGTCTCACCGATCCTCACTCCTTTTTTCTTCACCTTCAGCTCCGACAGGTCCGACTTGAGGAAGCTGAGGAGCGTCAGCGTCTCGGTGGCGATGTCGGGGTTGGACAAGGACTTGCGGTGCTCGGCCCGCTCCCCCGCCAGCTGCAGGCCGTCGCTCCCCAAATCCGCCCTCACCTTGGCCATGCCCGGCAGCAACTTGGGACGGGCACAGACTTGGGGCTGTCCCCAAGCCAAGCCATCGTTCGGCCCCAAACCAGGCGAACGGCGGCCGCCGTGCAAAGCCCAGCAGATCGCTGGCTGCTCCTCTTCCTTCAGCGTCTCGGTGCTGGAGTAGCGGCTCCCGGCGGGGCTGCCGAAGGGCAGGATGTTCACTTTGGCCACGCGAGCCACCGTGGGGGCGGCGGGGGCCAACGTTTGCCTGCTCCCCGCTCTGCCCGTGGCCTCGCCGTCCGCTGCCTTACCACCCTCCTTCTCATCCAAGCGCGGGGCGCGGGGCAACCCTTCGCCCTCCACGCCCGCTGAGCCCCGATGCGGCTCCTCCAAGCTGCGGGGCGAGGAAGAAGAGGAGGAGGAAGAGGAGGAGGAGGCGGGCGGCGGCGGGCGGGCCGAGCTATGCCAGGAATGCGGGCCGGGCCCCGGCGGAGCTCCGCGGGCTGCCCGCAGCGCCGGGTGCGGGACGCGGCTGCGGGGCGGAGGCGGC